>CAUZXS010003597.1:7500-55000 GCA_963585895.1 Sepioteuthis lessoniana
CTTCACCCCTCTTTTACCTCCCTCCCACCTTTTTCTGTGTCTATTATGATGTGTTTTATCCATAGGATCTCAAGAGGTCCTGTAAAATTTTTTTCGTGTTTTTGAATTTTTCAAAAACACATTACAGGATGGAAATAAATTTATAATCCTAATGTGACCGGTTTGTTGTTTTTCTTAAAGAATTTATTGCACTATATTGTCTGTTACATTGAGCTCTTTACCAGGAAAATTTAAATGTTCACTCTTGAATAGTTTTCTTGTCCTGATGGAATTACTCCCAACTCCGGTTTAACTGGATCAAATAATACAATGTATATAATGTAAGTGTGTGTGTGCGTGTATGTATATATATATATATATATATATATATATATATATATATATATATATATATATATATATATATATATGTATGTACACACACATACACATATATGTATACGTGTGCGTACCTGTGGGTGTTTGTGTGTGTGTGTGTATATATATATATATATGCGCGTGTATATGTATATATGTACGTACCTGCGTGTGTGTATGTATGTATATATATATATATATGTGTGTGTGTGTATGTATGTATATGTATGTTTTGTATATATACATTTATATGTATGCATGTCAAACATTGCCCTATTGAGTAGAGTGTTTTCTAATTGTTCCCTGCTTGAGTCATACCGAAGTCTCAAAAAAGGTACCTGATGTCGCTTTGCTTAGTATTCAGCACACTAAGGTATGGATCAAGAGTAAAGTTGAGTAATCCTTGGAATGGAGTAGCACTTTTTCCGACACATCTGCGTGGTAGCTATTGAAAATTGAGCCCTCTGGTCACCCTCGACTATGTTTGCCGACTTCACGTACTTATATATATGTTCATATATGCTATGTGTGTGTATGTGTACATATATATATTTTTTAATTTTTTTTAAGTTTGTAAATTTGTTTATTGGTCATGTATAATTTCATGTTGTTTATGATTAGTTTTATTTTATACCAACTGGGTTTAATTTATGTTTCTTGTTAGAGACATCGTCTTCATGAGGACTCTTTCTCCATGACCAGCAAATAAATCTTTTACTATAAATGTTTGCCTTAAATTCAATCATTATGTGTACTCAATTTGGTACACCTAAATCAAACCTAATTCTTTTAAATTACCATAATTACTTGAGTATAACACACAACCCTGACTTTGAACTCAGAAATTTGAGAGAAAAATATGCTCTTGAATATAATTCATACTGACACTTTTAATTTGTAGCAGCTAAATTTAATGTTTACTAAACCTTTAATCTGTTTTTAGTTTATAAAAATATAAATTTTTAAAGTTTACGTTATGCCTTGATGTACACAATGTACACATGGACATGTTCACATCAAAAATGCAACAAGCTTTCAGTTTAGATATGTTCAGATGAGGAGAAATAAAATTAGAAGAAACACACATTCTAGTGGATATTTCTCTGGTGCTGCATAAAACACATTAGTTTAGACAATTGTTTTAACTTACTTTTGTCATTTTGTCACAAATATGTTGAGGCATGTGGCCTAAAAAAAAACTCAATTTTATTGTTCTTGTGTATAATATGCACTCATAACTTTTTGGGCTGAAAAATCTGGAAAAACTGTCTTATATACAAATTAATTACTGTACTTTAGTCTCCCATGCATCCTGCTTCATCCTGCTTGTTATCGGATATTTGCTCATGGTAAAAATAATTTCCACCTAATTAAAGTTTAGTTATAAGCTTTCTGCTGTTATTAAGCATATTGCATGATCAGTAACTATGTATGTTTCAGAAGTTGGTTTTGTTTTATGACATATCAACCTCATTGGTCATTCAATGCTGAATCAAGTTAAAGAAAATAAGTCTGAAAAGAAATTCAAAGGAGAGGTCTTAGGAATTAATGATAAACTTTAGATAATTTGTTGATTATTTTTATTTTTTAAAGGAGTTTATTTGTAGGGAATCATGATCATAACCCCCCCCCCAAACAAACTGTGAAACAGGTTGGAGAAGGGATCAGTTTGTTAGAATATATCTAGTAAAGAAAGGGTTTATAGAAGTAATTTGAACTTATTGTAAATTTCTTTTTTGTGGAGGGGTCCTCGTGGTGTAATGGTTAAAGCGATGCACTGCGGAATCGTAGTACGCGAGTTCATACTCCAGTCGCGCTATTACGTTCACTTTCGGGCAAATACCCTAGGGAAAGGTATGAACGCCCTTATCTTCCCAGCTATAGTACCACTACTGTTCTTCTAGGAGAATGGCTTTGGCATTAAATAACCTAAAAAGAGTTGATATGCCATTAAACAAAGAAACCAACCGACCAAACCAACCTTTAGATTTTTGTGTATAACTTCACTGTTTTTAGAAATATCAGATTATTTATTTCAGTGTTTTAGAACTGTTTCTTCATAGTGTTTGTACTATAGAAGGTTTTTCTTATATTGGCTAGGTCGGTACATTCGATGAGAATGTGCTTCATGGTGCATTTCATAATTAGAAATCTTTTGTTTCTTAAAATCAGCTATTTGTTTGGTACCTGAGAATGTTAAGAACAATACTTGTTTTATATGTTTTGTGTCTCTGCCAACAATAAAAAATGTCACAAAAGCCAGGCTTTATTCGTGGAAAGTCATCTCTTTTATAACCACTGATATCTATTGTCATGCATGCAAATGGTAATGTCATGTGCAAATATCTGCACTTTGCACTACCACCAACAATATGAATAAGATTGGAATGTGATAGAATTATCTCTGCTTTTTAAATACAGTGTGATATCATTTGAGATGTACTGGGTGTTACAGAAAAATTGATATCATTTTGTATTCTGATAATTTGACCAATTCTTGTTCAAATTATCTCAAATTTTGACCCAACTCAACCAAACAAAACCAAACCCAACCCAACCCCTACTGTTAACAACTATCAAACAGCTGACTCAAATGACTGTTTTCTAAAGGAAAACAAAGGAAAATTTATTGTATTCTAAAACATACGCTACATAAAAATAACACATTTACTGTTTCATAACATTGTTGTATATTTTACCAATATTGATTAGAATAAATAATTTTTAAAAGATTAATCAAAAGAAATGCTTGTCATTTTAAAAACATTTTTACATTTTTTTTTTTTTATTAGACTCTACAAAATGCTGAGAAAAAGCCCGCCTTTTTTGCTGACAAGAACATGGAGCAGGTTACTCGAAATATACTTCGACGTTTCCCAAACATTGATCCAAAATCTAATGCAGTAAGTATTTTTCTTCAATGTCTATGAATGACATATAAATCAATTTGTTATTAATTATGAAAAAATATTTTTCATGATATTTTATGCTTAAAATACAACTTTATGAAAGTTGTATTGGTTATTGCTGAGTATATTTACAGCACAGGAATTGAACTCACAATCACCATCTAATAAAAACTAATGCTTTGTTGTTGAATTGACCTATCACAGCTGCTAGTTTTAATGGGTTCTACCATGGGTTGATATCAGCCAATGGTATTTCTCCTACACAGTGAACATTTGGTTGCCTTTGGGTAGGCCCCTTGGCATTTGTGCCGGGTGGGAATCAATAGCAAGTATAGACTTGCATTGCACTTGGCTTTTGGGTCTAGTGAATCTATGACAGGCATATGTTCCCATGGCAATGAGCTTCTGGCCTGCCACCTGGTATTCATACTACATGGATAGAATCAATGACAAGCATAGACTCACATTGCACTTGGCATTTGAGTCTAGTAAATCAATGATCAGCATTGACCAGCAGCACATGAATCTTGACTCATGCACAACCTCTTTGATCCCCACTTTAAAAAAAGACCTTGTGTCAAATCCTGGTTGGGGGCAGGTATGGATAAATACCACCATGCATTCATAGTGGGTGGTTGAATTATTTTTGAGCTCTTGACCCCAGGGGGTTGTCCATCCAGGCTTTTACCTGCTTGCAGGACTAAGTTTATTGCTTGGGACCTGAGGTGCCCCTTTAGAGGAATGACAACAGGGCCAAGAATTTATATCCCTACCTTGCATGGGTTTTGACCTGTGCAAGGTCCCCACCATAAAACCTTGTGCCATATTCAGATATGGTGGGATGTCAGATAAATACTGAACATTCAGTTGCCTCGGGTGCCTCAATGGTTAGCAATCTAGAGCAGCAAACCAAGTCTCATTGGGCGCCCTATTCATACGGCCTTGTGCCACATTTAAGCAAAAAGCTTAGTAAACTTCAACATTCAGTATCTACTTGAGACCACTTCAACATGAGTAGCAGAGTGTAGTTCTAATCTACAAACCTCTGAGTAATGGGCCCGAGCGGTTAGAGTGTTCGCCAATGGCCCGGGAGACCTGGGTTCAATCCCAGGTCGAGTCATACCAAAGACTTTAAAAATGGTACTTGATACCACCTTGCTTAACACTCAGCATTATAAGGTACGGTTCAAGGGTAAAGTGGAGCAATCCTGGGAATGGAGTAGCGCCCTCCCCTACACCTTGGTGTAGTAGCTATCGAAAAGGGAGCCTTCGGGTCACCCTCGACTATGGTCGCTAACTACCTTTCCATACCAGGGAAAGGAGTAGCGCCCTCCCCTACACCTTGGTGTAGTAGCTATCGAAAAGGGAGCCTTCGGGTCACCCTCGACTATGGTCGCTAACTACCTTTCCATACCAGGGAAAGGAGTAGCGCCCTCCCCTACACCTTGGTGTAGTAGCTATTGAAAAGGGAGCCTTTCGGGTCACCCTCGACTATGGTCGCTAACTACCTTTCCATACCAGGGAAAGGAGTAGCGCCCTCCCCTACACCTTGGTGTAGTAGCTATTGAAAAGGGATCCTTCGGGTCACCCTCGACTATGGTCGCTAACTACCTTTCCATACCAGGGAAAGGAGTAGCGCCCTCCCCTACACCTTGGTGTAGTAGCTATCGAAAAGGGAGCCTTCGGGTCACCCTCGACTATGGTCGCTAACTACCTTTCCATACCAGGGAAAGGAGTAGCGCCCTCCCCTACACCTTGGTGTAGTAGCTATTGAAAAGGGAGCCTTCGGGTCACCCTCGACTATGGTCGCTAACTACCTTTCCATACCAGGGAAAGGAGTAGCGCCCTCCCCTACACCTTGGTGTAGTAGCTATCGAAAAGGGAGCCTTCGGGTCACCCTCGACTATGGTCGCTAACTACCTTTCCATACCAGGGAAAGGAGTAGCGCCCTCCCCTACACCTTGGTGTAGTAGCTATTGAAAAGGGAGCCTTCGGGTCACCCTCGACTAAGGTCGACTAACTACCTTTCCATACCAGGGAAAGGAGTAGCGCCCTCCCCTACACCTTGGTGTAGTAGCTATTGAAAAGGGAGCCTTCGGGTCACCCTCGACTATGGTCGCTAACTACCTTTCCATACCAGGGAAAGGAGTAGCGCCCTCCCCTACACCTTGGTGTAGTAGCTATTGAAAAGGGAGCCTTCGGGTCACCCTCGACTAAGGTCGACTAACTACCTTTCCATTGTGCCACTCTAATTAACATTTTTTATATCTTGTATAACTGTGTTCTACGTATTGATTCTAAAGTTCCTGATCCGTTTTTCTCTGCAGTGAAAGAAGTTTTAGTGTTCTACTTCTTCCATTTCGGCTTCTTTCAAATGCACGTGCTCGAGCTGAAACTCTGCTGTATAGCCGAGAGCAGGTAGCAAGAGACATTGGTCTCTATATGAACTCAGATGAAACAGTCCATGTGTTTTAATCAAGGTGGCACCATCTGAAATCAGTAGACCAGTTCATATACTTTGGAAGCAATATCACATCTACTGAAAACAGTGTCAACGTATGCATAGCTAAAGCATGGACTGCTATTGACAGGTTAATGATCCTGTGGAAATGAAATGAGGATTCTTCCAAGCTGTGACTGTGTCAGCACTAATATATGGCTGCACCACTTGGACTCTAATGAAATACTTGTAGAAAAATCTACATGGGAATTACACAAGGATGAAAAATCCTACAAAACAGCAATTGTACAGCCGCTTACATTCCATCTCATTAACCATCCCAGTAAGCCAAGTGAGATATACTGGGTACTGTTGGAGAAGCAAGGATGAACTCATAAGCGATGTTTTTCTATGGATTCCTACACATGGACACACAAGTGTTGGGCAACCGGCAAAAATTTTGATTTATCAGCTCTGTGCAGATGGCTGATAGGGATGGATGGCTAGAGAGAGTCAGAGGAATCCATTCTGTTGGTACGCCTTGAGGATTAAAATTTATTCAGCTTTTATTGCTTGTGTAAGATGACTAGATTTTAAGAATTGGTTGTGGAAAAGTGATAATTTTACTTTATTTTAGTGAAAATCATGGCTGAATATGAAATACATGCTCAAATCTACTTCTCAGTCTTCATAGCCCAGTTGGCTGGGACTGTAGAATACACCGACAGCATCTCTGCTGAGGGGTAAGACTTCCATCCAACAAGTGTCCTAAACAATCTGATGGTGAGGCTCCAGTAATACTAGAGCTTTAGGAAATGTGCAGTACCTGTTCATTGCTATTGCTCTCAGGTCCACTCTGACCTATAGTGGTAGCACTTGATAGGGTCCTATATATGGGTCAAATAAAACTGTTTGATATTTAAATGACTTGTGTTAAATTGAATTGTTCAAAATAGAACTGTTTGATCATTTAACAGTGTGTAAATAAATATCTTATGTTTAATTGAATTGTTTGTGTAAAATAGCAATACTTAATGATTAATAGTAAATAGAATTATTCATATTACATAGAAATACTTGAAACCATTTAATTGTAAGCAAAAAAAAAAAGCTCTGGCTCATTTAGAAATGTTATCAACAAAGTGTTTACAAATCATATATATTTAATATGTATGTATAAAGAGGGTTTGGCATTAAATAACCAACAATGGTTGATATGCCATAATACCTAACCAAATCAAATCATATGTATTTAATATATATGTATAAAGAAGATTTGGCATTAAATAACCAACAATGGTTGATATGCCATAAAACTCCACTAAGCCAAACCATTGTTACTCTTCATATTTAATCTGATAATTATAACTTGAAGCTGAAATAAGCCCAAGTACATGTTGGAAATAGTGAAGTTTAAAAATTAAGATTTTTGCATTTAATAATAAAATGCTATTGAAGAAAGTAGAATTTGATAATTGATCAATCAAAATCTATATATTTACCCAATCCTTCAACCAAAAGAAGAATGTAACACCATATCAATCTTCTTTTTATTTTTAAGTAGAGTACTGTTGGTTTGAATTCAGTGTTTTCCTTCTCCACTGTTGTGAGGGGAGTTTTCATGGTGTTGTGGCTAATATACTAGACTACAACATTGTAATAAGTAAATTCAAACTCCTGTTGTGCTATTACATTTACTTTCAGACTTATACCCTTGGGAAAGGTATAAACCCTCTTTTCTCCTCCATCTATGGACTAAATAATATCACTACTGTTCTTCTACTTTGGCATTAAATAACCTACAAAGATTGATATGCCATTAAACAAAGAAACCAAACTAAACCTAGATTGGTTGCTTTATGTAAAAGTTAAAAATCTCAGTCTGCCGTACTATTTACTCAGAGCTGGAGAGAGAGAGAGAGAGAGAGAGAGAGAGAGAAAGAAAAAACAGGGATTCATGCCTTTCCCAATGGCATTAGCATAAAGTGAAATACAAACGGCTCCATGCGGGATTAAAATGGGTTTATATGAACTTGGGGAAATAAGCAGTGGGCACACTTAACATAATGGTTTTCATTATAAGAAATGGAACCTGTAATCAGAGTTCAAATCCTGGACAAGGCTGTTTATGTTTTACTTTTCGCTAATGCCTTTTGAAAATGCATGAAATCATCTGTTCTCTCTGCAGCTATGAGTAAATAATAGGGCAGTCTGGATTCTTTAGCTTTAGAAAAGTGGTCAGTCTAATAAAAGGAAAACTCTGAATTCAAACCAGTTTTGCTCTTCTTAAAAAAATATTGACCTTGTCTTAACTTTTGGCCAAGGAGAAGGGGTTGGGTAAATACATACAAAAATGAACATCAGTCAGCATCTGAATACTTGTTCTTTTTGTTTTTTTTCTTAACATGGGGGAAAAAGTAATTTTTAGATGTTCATCTCTGACAATGAAAAATGGATTAATTTTATCCTAAATGAAGAAAATAATTTAGGACATCTCAACCTTTTTAAATAAATCTAATGTGAAAAAAAAATTCTGTTTAATATTCAAACAATTCTTAATTTCAAATTTCTAGAACTTGGTGAAATTATTACTGCACAGTTATACAGTGAGCAACTGGCTTTAATGAATTACCCATTTGAAAAGATCTCTTTTTCTGAATAGGGAAATTTTGATAACAACTTGTTAGAACCCACTGTAAATTGTGACTGTACAATGATACAGTGAGCAATTGGCTTGTTTGAATTACCTATAAGATCTCTTTTCCTTAAGAAGGGAGTGATTTTTTTAAAAGTAAAAAAACAGGTATTGTATTCATGTTGTAAATGCAACAAATGATTATCGTGCTGGAAAAGTTCTTTTCTGTGTATTGTGATCTTCAGATTTTAGTTTCATTCTCTAAGAACATGCTTTGTTTGGTGAGCTTTTTCAACTAGTTGAAGATCTTTAAAAAATTCCTTGAAGAATTCATCAAATCAAATCCATAATTCTTCTTTTATGATAGAATACAACTTAAATGAAAAGTATAATGTCATAGAAAGTCAATAAAAATATTTTAATATTTGAGTTTTGATGTGATGAATTTATTTGCATAAGACGGTTTTTCAAAAATAAATGCAATCTAATATTAAAGTGCAAGGAAAACAAATTTTTTTAAAGTTTATTTTTTCTGTTTCTTTCAGTATTTTAAAATTTCTTTTTTGTTTCTTTCAGTATTCTTATGTGAACCAGATAAAAAGCGATGTGGTCAAATCTCTGTCACTGTACTATAATACTTTCGTGGATATCCTTGACCTGAAGGTGAACTTTTTTTTTCTTTTTTTATTGTCATTATTTTTACTGTTGTTACTATTATTATTATTTTTATTATTTCTCCTACTACTAGTACTTTTCTTTTGTTTTTTTTAACACTGATTCATAATTTTCTTTGGCTAACTTTTTAAAATATAAAATCAGCTGATTACAAATAAAACATGGAAAATATTTTGTTTTATTTGCATTCAGCTGATTTTTATTTATTCATTTATTATTACTACTACAGTATTATTATTTAGTTTGTTTAAAATACTTTTTTTTTATCATTACTATTGATTTTAGATATTTAGTTACAAATACTGAACAACTTTTTTGAATTGAATTATCATGGCCAGAAAATCCAGCAAACACTTGCACGCAACATACGGAAACACTGGACAGCAAACCAGTGACTACAGAATGCAGAGTTTGGGCTCTGCATTCTGTGGTTGCTGGTTCAATCTCCAGTAGAGGAGATCACAGTATACACTGCTGATGAAAACTAATAAGTTTAAAACAGCTTTCCAGTGTTTTCGTATGTTGCGCCAAGTGTTTGCTGGATTTTCTGGTCATGGTAATTCAATTTACAATATAATTCCTTTATTTAAAAAAGAAAATATACAACTTTTTTTAAATATTTAATATTAACAATTGAAATGCAATTTTAGACGTCAATCAAATTAAACATTTCCTTGATATAAAAAAAAATCAAAATTCCTTAAACAAAATATTCATTAAATGTAATTTTCTGTTTCTTTGTATTTCTTGAAATTTTTTTTTTAAATATTGAAAATGGATACCAATAATATAACTTTAATTTGCTTTATTTTTTTTTTCTATTTTACCAGGATCACATTACACAACTGCTAACCACAATGGATGCTTGCCAGATATCTTTAGATATTGTAAGAATTTTATATATAATTTTTTCTTTTCCTTATTTGGAAGTTAGTAACTATAGTTAGACACTAAGTTAATGCTCATATTAAAAAAGAATAGTCCATTTTATACAGAGGGGATATCATCTCTTCTCTACAATAGATCTTGTGTAAAAAAAACTCTTGAGAAACACCAACACAAAAATGTACATATGAATGCAATTCCCTTACCTCTGGCATAAAATAACCCTAGACAATTTAACATGCCATTGAAATCAGTCTGTCCATTACTGGCACTATGTGACACAAGGTCACTTTTTAAGTGGTGTACAGCTGGGTTAAATCTAGAGTTTTCTTCCTCCTTGACTGCTTGTCTTTCCAAGACTAAAGAACCTAGTCTGCCCTACTATTTACCTATATTAGAAGTAGAAGAAAAGGATTCTTTTAATTGCTCTTATGATAAACATCCAAACCTTTTTTTATCTTAAAGGTGCTAAAAGGCAGTGGCTGAGGGTCAATTGCATGACAACTGTTTAACTTTAAGGCACTAGGTCTTGGTTACTGAAAGTCAGAAATTAGCAGGAGCTTAAAATCCTCCTTCCTGACATGAGTACACTGGCTGTTGTATCCCTGTTTTAACCTTGGAAAATTTTCAACAGAAGTTAAATTCCATGGTGAGTGGTGGAGCACAGGATCAGCAAAAAAAAATAAACGTATATAGCAAATGCAAACCAAAAACTCTACTGAAATGTCTTTTGAATCTGGTTCTGAAAATAAAATAAAAGAATTCCCAGGATTCATTGTAATCAAATCACTCTAAGAAATTCCTTGAGCCAAATTATCCCCTTTCTTGTTTCAAAAATAATTTCCAGCATAACAAACTCTGTGGAGAAAATTAGAAGCAGCAATCTACTTGTAGAGGTAGATAACAAAAAACATACCAAAAATCTGATCAAAATGAAAACTTTTCACAACATGAAATGCAAAATTTAATCTGCATGAAAAGCTAAACACCTCAAAGGGAGTTATCAAAAACAGGGAGATTTCCTTAGTTACGTTAGAGGAAATAAAAAAAAAACCTTACATTTAACAAACCCATAATTCCCAAGGAAGTGAAAATTGGGTACTGCTTTTTAAGGGCAGAACAATATATCCTTTCACCCTGAAAGTGCTTTAAATATCAGAAATATGGACACCACAAGATCTGCAAAGAATGTCCGACATGTGGAAAGTATGATTAAAAAGACTCATAACACAAGAGAACCATCCCATATTTTCAAGAATTTGCAGTATATATACCTAGGAAGCAGCGTCGCATCAACCGAAAAGGACATCGACACGAGGTTAACGAAAGCATGGACAGCTATCAATAGGCTATCGATTATATGGAAATCAGACCTAACTGATAAAATGAAACGCAGTTTCTTCCAGGCAGCGGTCACATCGATACTGCTATATGGGTGCACTACATGGACTCTAACAAAACGGCTGGAGAAGAAGCTAGACGGCAATTACACAAGAATGCTGCAAGCAATCTTGAACAAGTCCTGGCGGCAACACCCCACAAGACACCAACTGTACGGCCACCTGCCTCCTATCACGAAAACTATTCCAGTTAGACAAACCAGACATGCAGGACACTGCTGAAGAAGCAGGGACGAACTCATAAGAGATGTACTCTTATGGACCCCCCACACATGGCCGTGCAAAAGCAGGACGACCAGCACGAACATACATTCAGCAGCTATGTGAAGATACGGGATGTTGTTCAGTAGACCTGCCTAGGGCGATGAACGATAGGGAGGAGTGGCGAGAGAGGGTCAGGGATATCCGTGCTTGTGGCACGACATGATGATGATGATGATACCAAAGAGAGAAAGAAATCGTGAAGGTGAAGTATGGAAGAAATATAACATTTCTAGAAGCAAGGAAAATAGAGGAAAACTATATGAAAGATAATACTTATAAGAATGTAGCATTGAGGGCCACAATAACAATAATCAACCAAATCAATACAAAATTCTCATGGAAAAACTACTGCAACTAGGACCAAACAATTGGCCAAAATTCCAAGAGGAGATAAAGACACTACCCTCAGCTGAAATCTATCAAACAGAAATACAAAAAGAATAAAAAGAATCTATAACAAACACTTACACTACTCCCCAAAAACTCTATAGAAAACTTCAAATCTTCAACTAAAGTAAATACCTTGGGGAAAAAATCACCATGATTGCCAATCCACCCACTAATTCCTAAAATAAATCCAGAACCAAATACCAAAGCATTACACATTCTATTTGCCCAAAACAAAACCAAACCTTCCCCCAATCCAAAATAAGTCAATGCTCAACTTAAAACTGTACAAAAATGACTGAAAATACCAAACTCCTTAACTCTTCAACATCAAAAACAAAATCATCAAAAAAAAAAAAACTAATGAGAAATGAAATATTAAACAAGGCCATACAAACAAAAACAATATAACAAACTTAACATGACAAAAATAAGTTTATCAGTTATACTGATTTCCCTTGACTTTTTCTTGGCATCTGTTCCTATCATCCTTCACTCCCAGCAGGTCTTCTAGACTGCATCTAGAGTCTGTGCAAAACTGATGAATGTAAGTCTTTGCTGGTTAACCTACACTGGTATTTCCATGTGTAGTAGTCCACAGGAAAATCTCACTCTAGACTTTTTTCCTGCTTCTCCAGCTTTGTCCAGGATATTTTGTTCATCTTACTGGGATGGTTTGTGAGATGGGAGGTAAGAGGCTATAAGAATCAAATTATTAACAAACACGCATTCCAGTGGTTATTTCTCTGTTGCATTATAAAGCAGAAGTCTTTGTTTCATGGATATAACTTACTTTCGGTCATGCCGTCCTGAAAATGGCTTTGCACACGGCCAGAAAGAAAAAAGTTAATAACTAGTTCTTGTGTATAATACACACAACAAACTTTTGGGCTGAGATAATGTGTTTACATTAATAATTATAGTATATCTTTTAGCACATTTCATTTTGGGGGTTTTCTTGAGTGCTTTTTGCTTCCAACAATGACTCACCAATTTTTTAAAGAAAAAAAAAATTACTCTCATCAATTCAATTGCTATCACGACGGTTGATATGCCATTAAACAAGGAAAGCAAACATATTCAATAATGCAAAACTTGAAACAAGCCTCATAAATTGATCTAAGATTGAATCCCAGTTTAGTTTGAGTTAATTTTTTTTTTTTTTTTTTTTTTTTTCATCCAAAATAAAACAAAATTTCTTTCACAACTCTGTCAATAAATGTGTATAAGCAAGCGAATATAGCATCTCTGGTTTATAACAACATTTAAGTGAATATAGCATCTCTGGTTTATAACAACCAGAATCCAAGTTTGATTTGATTTTTAGTGAATTTGATGCACATATTGTAGATTTGCACTAGCCCCAGCAAGTAGCTTGATTTCGAAGGTAAGGCTCAGGATATTTGATGATGGCATATTGTGGATTTACACTTGGCCCAGCAAGTAGCTCAATTTCAAAGGCAAGGCTCAGGATATTTGATGGCATATTGTGGATTTACACTTGGCCCAGCAAGTAGCTCAATTTCAAAGGCAAGGCTCAGGATATTTGATGATGGCATATTGTGGATTTACACTTGGCCCAGCAAGTAGCTCAATTTCAAAGGCAAGGCTCAGGATATTTGATGGCATATTGTGGATTTACACTTGGCCTAGCAAGTAGCTCAATTTCAAAGGCAAGGCTCAGGATGTTTGATGGCATATTGTGGATTTACACTTGGCCCAGCAAGTAGCTCAATTTCAAAGGCAAGGCTCAGGATATTTGATGGCATATTGTGGATTTACACTTGGTCCAGCAAGTAGCTCAATTTCAAAGGCAAGGCTCAGGATATTTGATGGCATATTGTGGATTTACACTTGGCCTAGCAAGTAGTTTGATTTTGAAGGCAAGGCTCACCATATTTGATGACATATAAGGTGCACTTTTTTTTCTTTTTTTTTTTTTTTTTAACTAAAAATATCTTTTAGAATTTCCCTGCTTCTTATATGCCATATGTAGGTTTAAAATTCATGATAGTTGGCTGAAATTAGCTACCTGGCAATTCCTATTAGCTTAGACTTTGTCATTATTTAAAAGGCTATTATGCTGATTAAAAATGTCATCATTGTTGATATTCATTATATTAATTTCATCACGTTTAATACTAGTACTTTGTTTCACTAAAAAAATTTTTCTTAATTTACCCTGCTGAAATTGGGGTGAGTCTTATATGCCGTCAAATACGGTTTGTGTCAGCCAGATTTTACCTATAACCAATTATTCATCTTTTACCTTAGAGCACTTAGATTTATATCTTGCTTAATACTTTTTGCCAAATATATATTAACTATTATATTATTACCAGCTCATTAACCTAGTGAGTAGAGCGTTTGTCAATAGCCTTTGAGACCAAGGTTCAATCCCCGGTTGAGTCTTACCAATGACTCAAAAAATGGTATTTGATGTCGCTTATCTTAACACTTAGCATTATAAGGTAGGGATCAAGGGTAAAGTGGAGCAATCCGGGGAAAGGAGTAGCGCCCTCTCCTACACCTCAGTGTAGTAGCTATTGAAAAGGGAGCCTTCAGGTCATCCTTGACTATGGACACTAACTTATTATTAATTCACATCATATATTGTGTAATACATATTACGTATTATAATCCTTACCTATTATCATTTACTTTTTACCTGGTGTCTTTTACCTTTTACACATCACTCTTTACCTCTTTATTTATCTATTCACTGTATAACTTGGTCATTAAGAGAAAAAAGTTACAAAATTTTCTCTAGCAAGATAAGTTAAATTATGTATAGATTATAAACTCTTGTAGCCCTTATATGAACCTTTGGAAATTGATAAACTACAAATGTAATATAATAGCCGAGGGATTTTGGTTCATGCCTTTGGGTTTAGTTAGGCTGAGAACCTCTCGGCTCAGCACATGGGTTAATTAGGTGCAACCTTGATGCAGGACATTGGCCTAGCGGTTAGAGTGTTTGCCAATGGCCCGGGAGACCTTGGTTCAATCCCAGGTCGAGTCATACCAAAGACTCAAAAAATGGTACTTGATGTCTCCTTGCTTAACACTCAGCATTATATGGTACAGATCAAGGGTAAAGTGGAGTAATCCAGGGAAAGGAGTAGCGCCCTCCCCTACACCTTGGTGTAGTAGCTATTGAAAAGGGAGCCTTCGGGTCACCCTCGACTAAGGTCACCAACAACTTGATGCAGGTGGTAACACGTGCGTGTGCACAGAGTGGACATGTCACTCAGAGATGTCACAATAGCCTGAGATGATGAAACGGGTGACAAAGTGCGAGTGACGTCACGCACCGGAAGCGCACAGAGGATTTTGGGGAATTTGAAGAAAGTTAAGAGAGTTGAAGGCAGTTGTCAAAACGGATGCGTTAAAGGTTCTGGAAGCCGACCTGTCATACCCCAGTCTGCTGCGACCGATCTGCTGTGACAAACGTGTGTCAAACAACCAGCTCTCACACACACCCCGTCACCACCAAGGGGAAGGGAGAGAAAGGATGCGACAAAAGTGAACTTTTTGAATTACAGCAATCATAGCTGAATAAAAACGACTGCTATATTTTTTCTCTTACCTTCGAGTTTGAGTATTTCTTTTTCTGTGGATTTCTTTCTTTACAGCACAAAACGTTGGTCCTATGGTACACAAAGACACTGTCTGGTCCAAATATCATGTGTTGCACTTGTTGATCTTTGGTACCCTGTAAAAAATTCTAAAAAATAATTCACAGTTCTATTTATAGCATACACTTTATTAATTACTGCCAATCACAAATACAACATTCAGATAAATATTAGGCATATATAAACAACACACTTTCCTTGTGGGGGATACATTTGAATTTATTAATAGGTTTGTTCACTGTAATTACTGGTAATATTCTATTGTGTTATGAATTTTAAACTTTGGTTGACGGTCTCATAGACAGTAAATTTTCCCAGTAAAAAAAAAATTTACTTGTCTATGCGTATACACCAGGGCTTGTCAAACTCTTCAACTGATGCCTCACCTCTTGTAACCAAATTTAATTTCTATTCACCCCCAAATAAATGAATATTGCCAGCATTTTTTCTCATAGTCTCAATGGATGCCACGGTAAGAGGGTGTTGATATTTTTTTTTTTTTTTTTTTTAAATGTATTTGGTTTCAGGATTGAATACAGAATAGTTATTGTAAATGGGATATTGAATCATATAACACCCACACCAACAAATATCAGACAATACTAAAACATCCTTAACAAGAGATCCAGATCTCTTTAGTCAAATCAGAATTTTTCATTAAAACTAGTTCAATTTTAATTTTATTCATTAAAAATCTGTTAGCATTGATAAGAATTAAAATTTTTAGGCATTGTATTTTAATTTTACTTTTCATTATTATTATTTTTTTTTTTGTTATTTTTGAATTTGTATTTTTTCTTACTATTAAATATTCTTTTTTCTAAAGACATCTCATAAAAACTTGTTTTATATATAGAATATTTTTACTATTCAGTCATAACTGGTGAATTTTATAATACTAACTTGGTAGTTAAAGGGGGTGTCCTCATGGTGTAATGGTTAAAGCGCTAGACTGTGAAATCGTCGTAAGCGAGTTCGTACTCCAGTCATGCTATTATGTTCACGTTTAGACAAATACCCCTGCGAAAGGTATAAACCTCCTTATCCTCCCAGTTATGGGTTAAATAGCATCACTGCTGTTCTTCTAGAAGGATGGCTTTGGCATTAAATAACTCATGAAGGTTGATATGTCATCAAACAAAGAAACCAAACCAAACCAAACCTTAGTAGTTGAAGATTTAATTTTTTTCTCTAATATCTATCTATCTATTTGGCCAAAATAAAGTACATAATAAGCATTCAGTTAAAACATTTTCTTCACATTTGCTTTGAATACTTTAAATTTTCAAAAATAATTTGTTTGATAATTTGGAAAAAATTGAACATTTTTTTCTTTTGAAGAAAAACATGCTTGTAATAAATATATAAGATCTAATATAACAAAATAAAAATGAAAAATTCCATTTTATATATATATATATATATATATATATATATATAAATTTTTTTTCTTTTTCTTTTCAATATTTTTTATTTGATATTTCAGAGCTTGAACTACGATCTCACCAAAAACTACCTTGATCTTATAGTAACTTATGTCTGCATAATGGTGGTTGTGTCTAAAGTTGAAGACCGGAAAACTGTTCTTGGTGTCTTCCACCTGGGATATGAATATCAACATGGCAGTGGGTGAGTTGTTCTTTTTTTCTTACTGTTAGGAGGACTACCCCCTAATGAAAACTACTATTTTTACACCTCTATTTGGTGTAAATTGGATCATCCTATTCTCCTTAAATTCTGATGACATAACCAACAAGCTACTAAATTCATTAGTTCTTGGCACCTTGGGTGGTGTAATGGTTATCAAGCTAGACTAGCAAACCTCCATGGGGGAGTTCAAGTCATATTGGGTGCCCCATTCATAGAGCCTTGTGCCACACCTAAGCAAAAAAGCCTAGTAAATAACTAAAATTCATTAATTCTTTCAAAATGTTGGAGACTGTCCGACAATAAGACATGCAAAGCTTTTATTTTGTTTACAAAAATTAAGGCAAAAGCTAAAACATTTCTTTTTTGATATCTAGAAAAAGAACTATATTGTCCTCAGATTTTAAGATTTTTTTGCTTTTATTCTTGTTATCAAATGCTTATTAAATGTTAATTGTATTTCCGCTTTAATATAATCTTTTTTTTTTCATTTTATAAAGAATTTTTATCAAACAAATGTTAATAGACATGCTTATTAGATGAGTTTTTCAAATGAAAAGGTTGTGCATGAGTCAAAAGTTTTGGAATATTTTGGTAATGTCAGGCACAAATTGACAGTTCCAGATGCTCTTGTGCCCAAGTTGTGAAACTGATGAAGCACACTTGACTGTGAGGTACCAATCCTACTATTCTTATCATTAAAATATTCATGAACCATTTTTTATTGCTGAATGTCTTTTAATGTTTCAGATGAAACATTACAATAATATTGTTTGGGGTCTGGTTGATCTTTGTCCACATCCTATATGACCTTACCTCATTGTAAAGGTTCTTTCAAATTTCTTGAACCCTCTGATTACTGCAATCAACTGCACTTTCACCTTTCACTCAACAAATATTTTTGGTTGTTTCCATGTTGTCATGGCCCATTTCAAACTCGTAAAGTATACGTTCCTAAATCAGACTACATTGCATATTCATTGATGCAGGTTTTAAAATCACACAATGAGTGAAACCATATATGTGTCGGTGCACCAACTACCACAATACTACCAACCACAGTGGGTACCTTCCATAGCTGCTTCAGTCATGTGATATACATAATACTAACTAAAATATTGCAAAACTTTTGACTCATCCTTGTATTTCTGATATTTTAGGCATGCTTGCTTGATCTTTGTCAAATGAAAAAGTTATGCTATTTTATTTTTAAACCTAAGTTCAATGCTGCTCATGAACTGTTTTTCATTAACTAATTCAACAGTGTCACATAACTTTATATTCTTATGTTGTAGAGAACCAGCATTCCCTCGTCTTGGCCAGATGATCATAGATTATGATCCTCCCATGAAGAAACTAGCTGAAGAGTTTGTACCACATTCCAGGGTAAATTATTTTATTCTTTTTCTTTATCTTTAAGAAAGCTGTACGAGTTTTCAATCCTAGTAAAAGTCTGGAGATGTCAGGCTTGGACAAAGATGCTAGGTGGGTGAAAAAATAATATTAACATGGTTCCAAGAGACCTTCCACCACCCCAGGCAATACTTGTTTAGCAGGGCTGAGTTTATTGCTTTGTGCCTGAGGTACCCCAAAAGAACAATGCCAATGAGAGCAAGCCTGAGTTCATGCCAGGCTTCCCACTATAAAACAACCTTGTATCAAATTCTGACTTGATGGGAAATCTGTTAAATAACTACTTTTTCTTTCAATTCTGTAATTGTTGTGTTGCATTCGCAACAACAGCATTGTCATGTAGCAAAATCACCAATTAATTTGCTTATTCAAGAAAATGTTTTTAATGTTTCAGATGAAGCATTACAATAACATTGTCTAGTAACAGTTTCTCTGGGTTCTTGCAAATTTGTAATATGAATTTCCTTTGAATCCCATGGTAAATTCATTTAAACCGAGATGTTGAAAGCTGATGTGGATTAAGATAAAATTTTCTTTGTGTTGAATTCTAATTAGTGATGTACCAGAATTTGTATTTGGTTGAATATCCAGCATTGGATATATTTAAAGAAATCTGATATTGCAATATCTGATTGTTGATTTCTTCAATATTAAAAAAAGTAGAAAAAAAAAAAAAAAAATTAAATGGAGTACACACGATCATTCAGTTCTAATATAAGTCAGTTCCACTTCTCTAATAATCCAAGCCATCAGATTTTAACAATAAGTTTGTGTGTGTGTGTGTGTGTGTATATATATATATATATATATATATATATATATATATATATATTTTAAGTATGCTATATTTCATAAGAATATTTTATTATTATTTGTGTTTTATGTAAATTAATTTTCTTTCTCTGAGGAAAAAACCAACAAACCCTGTTCTCTTCGTACCTATTTGAAAACTGAAGTAAAAACCACTCTATCACCTTAGAGTAGAATAATCACCAAGACTACTGTGTTGGTGATGGCTGATTGTTTGAGAAGGGTGTAAAACAAAAAATCCAACTAGCCTCAAGTGATAGGACTTTTGTTTTATTCCCTCTATTCATATTCTAAAACTGTGGAAGTATATGGAAATGGATAACAGTGCATAAGGTAAACAACTTACCTATTTGCTCCCCAGTTCCATTCTCAATGTTTGACTTAATATAGATCTGGCCAGCACCAGTTAAAAAAAAGTTTTTTTGAATTTATTTTTTATTTTTATTTTGAATGATTAAAGGGAGCTAATTAGGCAAAACCTTAGTTCTTATTTATTAAGTTTTTTCCTTCGTCTGGCACTCAGATTGTTTAGAGTACCTGTTGTTACTCAGTGGACACCCATCTCAGTACTGAACAAGTTCATTGCTGCTTAACTCTTTTCTCATTATTTACTAAGTTTTAGTCTTGGGTTGTTTACAGTGCCTGGTTGGTTTTGTTTTATGGCGTACCAACCTTTATAGGTAATTTAATGTCAGATTATGTTTATACATATATATTAAGTGCCCAGTTGGCTGAGGCTGTAGAATATACTGACAGCATCTCTGCAGAGGGGTAAGACCTCCCCCCCAAAGAGTGTCCTGATTATGACACTACACTGCATCTGATGGTGAGGCTCAAGTAATGCTGGAGCTTTGGGAAATGCACAGTACCCCTTCATTGTAATCGCTCCCAGGTTCACTGTCGTGGTAACACCTGATAGGTCAAATTGACCTGTTTGACATTTAAACTGTGTGCAAACAAATGACTTATGCTAAATTGAATTATTTGAAATAGCATTGTTTAATCATTTAACTGTATGTAAACAAATGACTGATTTTTAATTGAATTATTAGTGATACATAGTAATACCTGGAACTATTTAACTTTGTTGACTTATGTTTACAAATCATATATATCTAATATATATATGAATAAACCAGATTTGGCATTAAATAACCTACAATGGTTGATATGCCATCAAACCAAACAAAACCAAACAATTCATATATACATATCAAATGTATATGATTTGTAAATGAATAGTTTGTAGGTAATATTTCTAATGAGCCAGAGCTCATTCATTTGCTCACAGTTAAATGGTTTCACGTATTGCTATTTAACACTAATAGTTCTATTCAACATTATTCATTCGTTTGCACATAGTAATACTTGGAACCATTTAACTGTGTTATAATGTCAATTTATCATCAGTTACTTGTTTGTACAGTTAAATGGTTTCAAGTATAGTAAATGGTTAAATAGTTCTATCTGACCAATAGATGGGATACTAGCAAGTACTACCACTCAGGGTTAGTGGACCTAGGAGTAATGGCAGTGAAGGGTTACTCCACATTCCCCAGCATTCCAAGACTGGAGTCTTGCTACCAGATAGTTCAGTGTCATATCTCGGACACTCATTGGAGAGGTCTTACCCCTTTTCTGAGATGCATATTCTACAATCCCAGTTGACTGGGCTGATTAAATTGGTTGGTTTTGGTTTTATATAATGTTAGGTTATTTTATGCTGAAATCAGAATTAAGGTTTCCAGTATCTTCTGAAGCATCACTAAAGTAATAAGGTTTCTGTCGATTAAGTGGCATACGATAAAATTTTTACAAAGGGACCATTATCAGTTGCCTCTAAAACTTTCTTTCCATTGATGAAAATGAAGGGCTTTTATGATGCCACCAAAACTATATTTTCTCCAAATTTTGCATATTTCTATCCAGATAATTTTGATAAACACATATTTTGAACATATGATCTTGAAAATTAATTTCCTTTCAAAGAAACATATATCAGACAAAGAATTAATGGAATATTGCTTTTTAAAAGTTATCATTTAGTAGCAGTATTTTTTTTTGTTTTTATATATATATATATATATATATATATATATATATAGTTGTGAGTTGGCTGACTGTAGTCGAGGGTGACCCAGAGGTTCCTTTTTCAATAGCTACTACACCTAGGCATAGGGAAGGGCACTACTCCTTTCCCTGAATTGCTCTATTTACCCTTGATCTGTACCTTATAATGTTGAGTGTGAGGCAAGAAGGCATCAAGTACCATTTTTTTGAGTCTTTGGTATGATTTGACCTAGGTTTGAACCCTGGTCTCCTGTGTCATTAACAAACGCTCTTTTTAAATTTTCTATTTTAGGATAAAATTTCAATGTATTGTTAAAAAGAAACATGTCTGATGAATTGAATTTAAAATCTTCTTTTATTTATTAACTGTTACTTTTAATTTTCAGATATTATTGCCAGCATTGCTCTCTCTACATGTGATCTATCCACGCAGGAATCTACCTGCTGATCAAATGAGATCAGCTCAGATTCTGAGCCTCCTTTCAGAACCTTCTAAATTGATGAGTGTGCCAAATACAGAAATAGTAAGTACATTACAAAAATATTCAACAATGGATATTTATAATTAAAAATACTAAAGATGAGATATCGCATGATTTTTGTTCATTGAATTTTATTCTGAGATGTATTACTAGTTGTTATAATCTTTATCGTATGTGATAGTTAATATGCAATAGTTAGTATTGTATTGGATAATTAATATACAATATTTCTAAATTTCTATTTAACATCAAAAAAAAATTTGTAAACTTTAAAATGTTGTTTTATTGATGGATTATAAGATTATAATACAATCCTTTTAAACTTTCAGATCCAATGTGAATATCTTTCTCAGGATACAATGGAAAGATGGATCATATGTAAGTTATCACATCTGTGTAAAACTTCTCATTTTTCATATGATATCAGTGTTAATCTTTTTTAAATGCCTAAGTGTTTTTTTAAATTTTTTTTTCATACTGACTTGTTATTCTACAATTATCATTCTGTTAAAAAAAATTATTCAAATAAAAACTTTGAGCACCTAATGTGGTGTAAATGGTTAGCAATGCTTAGTTAGCCGACTTTTGATAGTGAGTTCAATTCTTGAAGGATGCCCCATACTTCTGTCCTCAATTTCTTGTGTCATAGCCAAATTATACTTTGTAAATAATTATAAAAATTTGCACTTATGAGTTTGTTTTTCTTTTTCTTCCTTTTGATTCAAAATCTTTCTCGATAAACAAACGGAACATAAATAAGTCAAATGATGTAATTTAAAACAACAAATGCTGATTCATTAATTAAACGGCCAACTTTTTCTTGTTATACAAAAAATTGCCTTAAGTTTTTGTATTTTACATTTTTAAACATCCATCGTTGATTTAACATCACTAATATCACCCCT
Organism: Sepioteuthis lessoniana; assembly: GCA_963585895.1. Taxonomy (NCBI): domain Eukaryota; kingdom Metazoa; phylum Mollusca; class Cephalopoda; order Myopsida; family Loliginidae; genus Sepioteuthis; species Sepioteuthis lessoniana. The sequence continues at coordinate 30,418 of CAUZXS010003597.1, forward strand.
CATAGTCCTGATGATGGTTCACTAGAACTGAAACGCTATAGTGTCGACTTTGCTTTTCAATAAATCTCTCCTTCTACTTGGATTACTTTGTTATCAATTTTTCTTCACTTATAAGTGTATTTACCATGCATCTAAATATCTAATTTTTTTCTTTTTTCTCATTAATCTTATGCAATTATTCACAAGTTTACCCCAAACTAACTCTTAAGTTAAGAAAACTAAATATAAATATTTATAGATATAATGATATAGGCATTCTTTATCATAATATATATATGTAAGTAAACAATCGAAATAAATCTAACAATCTAGAGAAAATTGATAAACAAGGTAATTCAAGAAGTAGAAGAATTTAACGTGAGAGAAAGTCAGTCGACAATATAGCATTTCAATTCTAATGAACCATCATCAGGACTAGGAAAGACGATATCGAGTGATGTTGAATCCCCGATGGGTGTTTGATGAAATATGAAAATAAAGAAAAGATATTATATATACAGAGAAAGTTGCCCAGTCGGCTGGGGCTGTAGAATACACCGACTGCTTCTCTGCAGAAGGGGTAAGACCCCCCCCCCCAACGAGTGTCCTGGATATGACACGAAACAATCTGATGGTGAAGTTCCAACAATGCTGGAGCTTTGGGGAATGTGGAGTACCCCTTCATTGCCATCGCTCCCAGGTCCACTCTGGCCCGGAGTGGTAGCACCTGATAAGGGTCCTATCTATGGGTTAAATAGAACTACGTGCTTCTTTCACTATAATGATTTTTGCATTTAAACTGCGTATTTATGCTAAACTGAATTGTTTAAAATAGAACTGTTTTGACATTGGAACTGCGTATTAGTGCTGAACTGAATTGCTCGAAATAGAACTGTTTTTGACGTCTAAACTGTGTACTTATGCTGAACTGAATTATCTGAAATAAAACTGTCTGACATTTAACTCTGTGTATTGCCCAGTCAGCTGGGGCTGTAGAATACACTGACTGCACCTCTGCAGAGGGGTAAGACCCCCCTGATGAGTGTCCTGGATATGACACTAAACAATCTGATGGTGAGGTTCCAGCAGTGCCGGAGTTTTGGGGAATGTGGAGTACCCCTTCATTGCCATTGCTCCCAGGTCCACTCTGGCCCGGAGTGGTAGCACCTGATAGGGCCCTATCTATGGGTTAAATAGAACTAACAGCATACTTATGCTAAAATGAATTGAGTAAACGAATAGCTTGAAATAGAAACGTTTTTGACAATTAAACCGTACTTACACTTAAACTGCGTGCTTATGCTTAACTGAATTTTTTCTAATAGAACTGTTGACATTAAAACTGTATTTACACTTAACTGAATTATTACATATAACTGCTTGAATAGTTTGAAATGGAAATGTTTTTGACAAACTGTGTACTTATGCTAAACTGAACTGTTTTCAATAGAACAGATTATTTACATAAAAATGGATTTGGCGTTAAATAACCTACAAAGGTTGATATGCCATAAAACCAAACAAACCAAACCAAACCAAACCTATACAGAGAAAGGGGTAACCATTTAATTCTTATTAGATCTGATGATGATTTATTAAAACCGAAATGCTATAGTGTCAACTGACAACTTTCTTTTACATTAGATTATTTTACTTCTTGGATTACCATGTTTCTCAATCCCCACCTCTCATATATATATATATATATATATATATATATATAATTGTTATTATAATAATGATATATATATATATATATATATATATATATATATATATATATATAATTGTTATTATAATGATAATAATATATTATAATATAGATCTATAAATATCAAATTAAGATAACTCTAAGTCCTCTTAAGATCCACTTAACCTGGTCAAGTTTTGTTTTTCTGTTACGCAATAATGTGTATAAGTATAAAGATGATTATCTAAAATAGACTCTTTACAACCCAATTTTGTATATCAATTTATGCATTATCCGATTTTTCTATCAACTGAGTGGTATGATTCTAACGTAAAGTTAGTATTGAACCCTCTTATTCAACCAGCTATAGGTTAAATATCCCCGCTACTGGTCTTCTACAAGGATGGTTTTAGTATTAAATAACCCACAAAATTTGATATGCCATTAAAAGATTCAGTGGCAATTGTTATCAACTAAAATCAAATCTTTTTCATATTGTGATTGGTAATGAACATCATTAAAATAAACTTGAAATTTAACTTTTATTTTTCAAACCCTGTCTTATTTTTCTTTTTTCTCAACTCTATTTGACCTTTATACACAGTCAAGATTTAAAATATACCATTTCTAACAGTAAACATGAACTTGCAAACATTTACTTAATAATCTTTCTACAAACACATCTATTCTCATTTATTCATTTTATAAAATGTATGTAATATTTTTGGTTACCCATTCAAGGTTTATGTGTTGCGAGAGAAGAAACTTACCTCCTGGATCAAAGCGTGTAAGACTATGTTTTGCTTGTCAAGCAGTAAAAAGTATGTTCACTTCTGGAGGCAGAAGTTGTAGTGTGCCGATCTTGTCTCTCACAAGAAGAAATCTACCTCGCATGTAAATTTCTATATGCCGGAACTTGCATAAAAGAACATGCCAGCAGCCGGAGCGTCATTGTTGTTGTTCTTTGCGGACTGCTTTTTTGACTGACAGAACGAACGAATTGACCAGAGATATACTGAGGAAGGGCTGCTAGTCGCGTGTGTTGTTATTTTTAGTCAACTGAGGCTACCTGATTGTCTGAGGACTGTACTACTTCTTTTGCTTGGACTAGTTCTACGACATTATGTTACATAGCTCTTTATGTGTGCTCAATACGCATTTCTTCACTTTGTTCTTTCATTGTCTTGTCGGTCACTTCATGTCTTCTTGTTCCCATTTTCATTCTTGTTCATTGATGCAACCTCAAATGTGTCTGAATAAGGATACACATTTTTATGTGTGCACATGCACATATTATTTTAGTTCTTACTTGGCAACTTCCATTACTCATTCATAACCTTCCAGGAATTTTGTGATCAGAGCACAGGTGGAGCTTTATAACTGTTCTAGCCAGCCGATTCTCAGTGACCAATGATATCTTATTTTTATTTTCTAAACTTTTTAGGATTATGTGATCCTTTTACATCCATTGAAAGGCAAGCTTTCAAATGACCTTAAGGTCACAGCACATCATTCAAATTAGATAATATCCAATGGTTTCTTCTACACCATTTTACACCACCTGCCAAATAATAGATTACACTACTTTATTATTTAACAAGATGTATATCTTTAATCAAACAAGTGTAAACTGATTTTCTGAAACTTGACTTTTATCTATTAACAATTTATAAGATAATTAGAAATTTTAGTAAGTTATTTTAGTTATACATTGTTTTCTTGCTAAACTTTGAGTTCTTAGTTGCAGGGTTTCAAGTTGTAAAGGTCAGAGGACTCAAGTAATCTTTGCTTTGTGCAAACATGTCAATGCACCTGTACAGCGAGTGGTCAGCAAAGAAAATAACTAAGTGTTTGTTCCACGGTTTATAGTCTCTATCTAGCTAATCAGTTTCTTCACATCTCTCTCTTTTTGACGATTACTGTGAAAAGAGTAGTAGCAATAAACTTTTGTATCCTGAAACTAAAAGTTGTTTTCTATTGTGTTGTGTTACAACTTTTGGCATGCTATGTTTATTTGGTGCCAGTAGTACTACAATTTTTGTTATTCTTAAATTTCTGTCCGTCATTAATATTTACTTGTTAACTGTTCCTTTACAGTCGGTTTGATGCTTTGCTACCAACGTCTTTCGGAGCCCCAGGCATGGGATTTGTGGAAAACTGCTCTCCAGTCTGGTTACATTGTACAATTGTGCAGAGATGAGGTGCTTCACATCCACAGTTATATTGCAGCTTTTTTTGATAGCCTCAAAGGGTAGGTTTTGTTTTTAAATCTCTTTCTGGTCAACTTCTACACTATACATCTTTTCTTTCTGTCTTTTTTTTTTTTTTTTTTTTTATTCCATTATAAGTATTTAACAAAATTTATCATGTCTTGACTTAATTAATATTCATTGATGTTTCTTTCAATGTGCTCCAATGTATATTCACTTTAACCTTATCTTCTTTTTCCAGTCAACATATACAACATAAAAGAGTAACAGAAGTAAAAGATTTTCAACAACATGCTCTTCAAACTTCGTAAGTAATAATTATACAATTCTTTTACTTTTTTATCGCTTTCATTCTTAATTGCCATAAAGAAATGATGCTGGGAATGCGTATCATTTAATCCTTTCACTTCTAAGTTTGTTTGTTTTTTTGTTTTAAGTTTTCATCATCATCATCATATCGCGCTGGTAGCACGGATATCCCTGACCCTCTCTCGCCACTCCTCCCTATCGTTCATCGCCCTAGGTAGCATCCCGTATCCTCACATAGCTGCTGAATGTATGTTCATGCTGGTCGTCCTGCTTTTGCACGGCCATGTGTAGGGGTCCATAAGAGTACATCTCTTATGTGTTCGTCCCTGCTTCTCTGGTTCGTCTAACTTGAATAGTTTTCGTGATAGGGGGTAGGTGGCCGTACAGTTGGTGTCTTGTGGGGTGTTGCCGCCAGGACTTGTTCAAGATTGCACGTAGCATTCTTGTGTAATTGCCGTCTAGCTTCTTCTCCAGCCGTTTTGTTAGTGTCCATGTAGTGCAGCCATATAGCAGTATCGATGTGACCGCTGCCTGGAAGAAACTGCGTTTCATTTTATCAGTTAGGTCTGATTTCCATATAATCGATAGCCTATTGATAGCTGTCCATGCTTTCGTTAACCTGTTTCAGTGGAAAAGAAAGGGTTAAATCGTTTTGAAAATTGCCTTATAATTATGTAATTAGGATTTAATGAAATGATCAGAATTTTTGTAAATTTAATGGGAATTCTTCCAAGCTGTGGCCATGTCAGTACTACTGTATGGTTGCACCACTTGGCCTTAAAGTTAGATGGGAACTTCATAAGAATGCTGTTTTGAACAAATCCTGGAAGCAGCACCTTCTACAAAACACCAGTTGTATGGCCACTTATCTCCCATCTTTTATCGCCCTGTCAGCTGGGGCTGTAGAATATGCTGACTGCACCTCTGCAGAGGGGTAAAACCCCCCCAACGAGGCTACCTGTTGGCCGTGGGTGGCGACCCGTGATGCTTAAGGACGGGATCCTGGTGGTTGAGCAGTACTTGGCCTGAAAATCGAGTGGTCAAGTCTCTTGCAACACACCACTTTGGCCCTTACTGGGCTAGACGGGCGGTCGGAGAGGCCCGATCCGATCAATCGGCTGGTCATGACAGTACTCTCTTAGATTTTTTTTTTTTTTTTTTTTAAATCTAAATGAGGACGATGGCTGTAGGGTCTATCATGCTGTGGAAAGACTCGTAGTCCTTTCTGTCCCTGGGGAAGTAGTTATCTTGGGAACGAAAACCCAGGGACAAAAAATTAATTCGTCTATCACCAGCATGAGTATACTGAACATGTAGCCCTGGTGTTGCTAGGCGAATGGGTTTCCCCCTAGGCACATCCCCATATGGGGCTCCGAGGTGGGTGGGGAGCATGTTCAGTGAAACTCATCCAACACTTTTATGGCTTCTATTAAAACAAAAACCCAAGCAAAAAGACCCCATATTGAATGTGATTCAGACAATGATGAGCCATATCCAAGGTTCATCATTCTAGAATCAAAAGAAAAACTACCGCTAACAAAAATATCCCCCTTTATCATAGAAAAATGTATTTCAGCTCTAATATCACCCAAAACCGTAAAAAACTTGAAAAATGGAACCATCCTTATAGAGGTGACAGGAAAAAAACAAGCTGAAATAATATTAAAGCAAAAAAAAATCCACAACATAGATATAAAAGCTTACCCCCATGAGAGATTAAACACCTCTAAAGGGGTGATAAGAAATGGAGAGCTATCATTATGCTCAATAATGGAAATTAAAAATGAACTAAAAAAACAAAATGTAATAGACGTCAAAAGAATAACAATCAAAAAACAAAATGAAATAATTGAAACCAATACCTACATTCTAACCTTTAATAACCCAAAACCCCCTTTAGAAATAAAAATAGGCTATACAGTGGTTAAAGTTGAGACATATATCCCAAATCCCAGAAGATGTCATAACTGCCAGAAATATGGACACTTGAAGCAGCACTGCACAAGAAAACAAGTGTGTGTTAAATGTGGAGAGCAGGAACCAAACCACATAGAGGAATCCTGCAAAAACAGCCTAAACTGTAACAATTGCAAAGGGAATCATAGAGCAGACTCAAAGTACTGCAAAATCTGGGAAAGGGAAAAGGAAATTATCAAAATGAAAATCACCAAAAACATTACCTTCCCTGAAGCAAGAAGACTCATAGAAAATCCCTTTAACAAATTAACTTTCTCTCAGGTAACCAGGACTCCCTCAAACCAAGTAGAAAACGAAGCAAAAACACAAATAAAAACAACAAAAATAGAAGAAGAATTAACAAATTTAATAAACGACCTACATGAACTAATCAAAACCCTTAAAACCATTATACCCAATGTACAACTAACTCCAACTGACAAATCAAAAAACATCCCTTCAACCTCTAGCCAAAAAAATGAAATGCTAACAATCAAAAACAGAAACCGATCAACCTCAAGAACCAGAGAAAAAGAAGAAAAACAAAAACCTACTCAACACACCCCTTCAAAAACCAAAAATAAATCCAGAAACATAGAAAGTATGGAAACCGAAATGGACTCGACACCTAAAATCGAAAATACAAAAATTAAATAGTACACCCTAAACCCAAGACACACACTGCATAAATAGTCATGGCCAAATACCAAAATACCCACAAGATAATCCAATGGAACTGTCGTGGCTACAAGGCAAATTACAACGAACTCCAGCTGTTAATAACTGAACAAAATCCTACCATTATATGTCTCCAAGAAACATTCAAAAAAAGCAATGATAAAACAAACATGAAAAATTATGAGCAATATGACTATATACATGACACGGGACTAAGAGCTTCGGGTGGTGTATCAATCCTAATAAGGAAAAACATTCCCCAAAGCAAAATCAACATCAGCACCCCCCTACAAGCAGTAGCAATTTCAGCAACTTTACACAAAACCACCGCCATCTGCTCTATATACATTCCACCTCAAGACCCTATAAACGAAGAACAGCTAAATAACTTAATAAATCAACTCCCTAAGCCATATATATTGATGGGAGATTTCAATAGCCACAACATTTTATGGGGAAGCAGGACAACGAACAAAAGAGGTCAGACCCTTGAAAAAATCATTAATAACAACAACCTATGCCTCCACAATCGGAAAGCTCAAACCCACCTAAGCTCATCCTCAGGTACATTCTCTGCTATAGATCTAACACTCGGCGATCCAGCCACCTTTATAGAATATAACTGGAGGGTACATGAAGATTCCGGCGGCAGTGACCACTTTCCAATCATAATAGAAAACACTAAACCAGGAAAATCAGACCCACAAACAGTCTCAAAAACCCCACGATGGAACTTCAAAAAAGCAAACTGGCAAGCCTACAAAAAACTATGCCTTGACACCCTAATCCCAGAAACAAATACAAACCAAGAAGAACCTATAATACATTTCACAAATACCCTAATTAATATAGCAAACAAAACCATACCTAAAACTACAACATCCCCAAAACATAACAATCCCTGGTTTACAGAGGAGTGCAAAACTACGATCAGAGAACGCCAAAGAATCCTCAGGAAATTTAAAACCAACCCTTCATCAGAAAATCTAGACAAATATAGACAACAAAGAGCTAAAACTAGACGCACAATTAAAGAAGCTAAAAGGTCCTCCTGGAGAAACTTCACTGCAAAAATAAACTCAAGTACTAATCCCAAAACAATTTGGAACTTTGTAAAGAAAATATCAAATAAAACTGTCCACACTCCTATAAATCATCTCTCCCAAGGAAGCACAAAAGCATTGAATGAAAAACAAATAGCTAATCTGATGGCAGAAAACTTTGCCCAAGCATCATCTACCAAAAAATATTCCAACAAATTTAACTCCATCAGAATCAAAGAAGAAAAGAACAAAATAAAGTTCATCTCTGACAATACTAAATGCTACAACCAACTTTTCACCCTAGATGAACTCCAAAATTCATTATCCAAATCCAATAACTCAGCTGCTGGTCCAGATGAAATCCACTACACATTTCTTAAAGAATTACCCTCAATTTCCCAGAAATATCTCCTAAACATATATAACAATATCTGGATCTCAGGCAATATCCCTACTTTATGGAAGCAAGCTACAATCATCCCCATCCTCAAAAAACAAAAAGACCCAACAAATCCCACTAGCTATAGGCCCATAGCCCTAACTAGTTGTGCATGCAAAACTTTAGAAAGGATGATAAACCAACGACTAATATGGTTTCTTGAATCAAATAAACTGCTCTCAAACCTACAAGCAGGCTTCAGAACAAAAAGAAGCACAATGGACCAGGTGGTTCATATAGAAACCCTAATCAGAGAAACATGCATAAAAAAGGAACACCTGGTGGCAGTCTTTTTTGACCTTGAAAAGGCCTATGACACAACGTGGCCATACAGAATTCTCAAAGACCTTAAAAACTTTGGGTTACAAGGTAGACTTCCCATCTTCATCCAAAACTTTCTTGAAGACCGATCTTTCAGGACACTGATTGGCAGCACATACTCTGATTCGAAGCCACAAGAGGTGGGAGTTCCTCAGGGCAGTATTTTATCAGTATCCCTATTTATAATAAAAATAAACAGTATAACATCCTGCCTCCCTCCAGAAATCAAAGGGTCATTATATGTAGATGACTTCCTCATCTGCTATAATTCAAAAAACATGACAACCATAGAAAGGAAAGTACAACAATGCATAAATAAAATCGAAAAATGGACCACAGAAAATGGATTTACAATTTCAAATAGTAAAACAAAATGTGTACACTTCTGTCAAATCCACAAGATGCACAACCACCCTAAACTTACATTAAATAACACTGAAATACCCATAACAGATGAACATAAATTCCTTGGCATTATCTTTGACTCTAAATTATCCTTTATCCCACATATAAAAAAGCTAAGAATAAAATGCAATCAAGCCATGCAACTATTGAGAGCCATAGCCCACACAGACTGGGGTGCTGATAGAAAGACACTTATCAAGCTATATAGATCTCTAATAAGATCAAAACTTGACTATGGCTGCTTCATATACGGAGCAGCCAGAAAATCCTACTTACAACGACTGGAAACAATACACCACCAAGGACTTTGCCTTACTTTAGGAGCCTTTAATACTTCCCCAAAGGAAAGTCTATACATAGAAGCAAATGAACCCCCTCTCTATTTAAGAAGACAAAAATTAGCACTACAGTACTACATCAAACTCATCTCCTGTCCACAAAATTCTGCTTATGACTATACCGCCAAAACAAAATATGAAAACCTGTATCAAAATAACCCAAAAAAAATCAGACCTTTTAGCTTAAGAATAAGTGACCTCCTCAACGAAATCAAAATCAACACTAAAATAGTACACCATACCATACTCTCCAAAACGGCACCATGGACCATAAGGCAACCAACTATAAACTTAGAACTGGCTAAGTTACCCAAAATAAAAACACACCCCATCACTTATCAAGAGAAACTCATAAAAATACAAAATAAGTTCCCAGATCACTATCACATCTATACAGACGGATCCAAACAAGGAAAAAAAGTAGGCTGTGCTGCTATTTCTCAAAAAAAAAAGAAACCCTAAAACGCCTACCTAATGAAGCTTCAATTTACAGTGCAGAAACCACAGCCATTGATCTAGCTATGAATATCATAGCAGATCATAAAGCTTCCAAATTTATCATATACACAGACTCCAAATCAGTCCTGCTAGCACTACAGAACAGAGATACATCATCCCCCTTGATTACAAAGCTCTTAAACAAACTAAACTCCCTCTCTAAAAATAATAGCATCATATTCACCTGGATACCAAGTCACATTGGCATCCAAGGAAATGAAAAAGCAGACAAAGCTGCAAAAAAAGCTCTTCAAATTGATATGTGCAAATCAAAAATCCCATATACAGATCTAAAACCAACCATAAAGAAATTTATATCAGACAAATGGCAGAAATCATGGGACAATCAGACCCAAAACAAACTCCATGAAATACAAGAAGCTATCGGAGAGTGGCCAACAGGCTACAGAAGTAACAGAAGAGAAGAAGTAATACTTGCCAGATTGCGTATTGGGCACACCCACATTACTCATTCACACCTGTTAAAAGGGGAGGATGCCCCAGTGTGCCCATCATGCAAAGTACAACTCACAACCAAACATATCCTTCTAAATTGTAACAACCTTAAACATATCCGCACTAAATACTATCAAGCAAGAAACCTGAGGGACATCTTTAAGAATACAAACCCTGAAAACATTTTTAATTTTCTAAAAAAAAGCAACTTTTTCAGTAAGATATAACCAAACATCTCTATAGAACCGCTATTTTAATGACTGAAATTAAAAATAACCTTTTTGGCATTAAATGACCCACAGGGGTTGATATGCCGTTAAACAAAACTCAAACTCAAACTCCCATCTTTTAAACCATCTAAGAAAGATGAGCAAAACATGCTGGGCACTACTGGAGAAGTAAGGACCAACTCATAAGTGACATTCTCCTGTGGACTCCTACTCATGGACACAGCAATGTTGGTTGATCTACAAAATCTTACATTCATCAGCTCTGTGTAGACACTGTGGGCCATCTAGATGTTTTGACAAGTGCAATAACTGATAGGGGCCAATAGCAAGGGATAGTCAAAAGAATCCGTGCTAAGGTCATGCTTTGATGATGATGGCACAAGAATTTATATTCATTTGAGAATTTGAATGTTAATTTTGTTAGTGGACTGCAGACTTTTCATGGCAGAAATGCCTTATCTTTATTCCTAAATTGGCCAATGATATCCAAGTTAAAAATGTGTCTGAGAAAGAGAGAGAGTATAAGAAAAAATATGTCAGAGAGAGAGAGTATAAGAAAAAATATGTCAGAGAGAGAGAGTTTAAGAAAAAAGACTTTTAAAATGATGGGAGAAGTCAGCTTAAATTTTGTTTTCTTTGCATAAGACAGCTTTCATTATTCTTGAATTATTGCAGTTACAAGCTTTATCACATATGATTGTGGTTTCTTATTTTTTATTTGTATTCTTATATGAATATTTATTTCAATGAATCTTTTTAAAAGAATTATTTGTTTTAATGGCATATCAACTCTTGGTGCTTATTTAATGCCAAATCCAGTTTTGTATATATATTATGATTTTTAAGTGAATAGTTTATAGGTAATATTATTTTTTAAATGAGCCAGAGCTCATTAATTTGCACACAATTGTGCATAAATGGTTTTGCATATTGCTAATTATTGTTTGCACACCGATGATTTCAGGTATTGATATTTATTGTTTGCACACAGTTAAATTGTTTCAAGTATAGTAAATGATTAAATAGTCCTATTTGACCAATAGATAGGACCCTAACAGGTACTACCTCTCTGCTTTAAAGTGAACCTGGGAGTAATGGGAATGAAGGTGTACTCACATTCCCCAAAACTCCAGAACTGGAGCCTCACCATCAGATGCAGTTCAGTGTCATATACAGGAGACTCATTGGGGAGGGGGCTTACCCCCTCTGCAGTGATGCAGTTGGCATATTTTTCAGCCCCAGCTGACTGGTCTTTATTTGTTCTAAAGTAAATTGTATAGTTTGCATTATATTTGACCTTATCATTAATATTGATGTAATATTACGGATGGGCGCTGTCGTCAATCATGAAGGTGTCACGAGACTAGCGCGTGCGGGCAGAATGACCTGCAAAGTTAGACGTGATTTTAAAATAATCACAGATGTATTATCATGTGTTTCACTGGTGACATCGAACATTCGAGGATCTTCAATTTGTTCTCCAAAATCTCTATGTAAGAAAACAAGTAACGAGATTTTGGCAGAGTTGAGTTTCGCCTCAGAAGAATACAGTTGACTTTCGCTAGCTCGCCGAGGCTTTGTATCGGGTGTGCACGTGGTTTGGGGCAAATGGAAAAGTCAGGCGTATCTCTCTCCTTATGTCGAAAAACCTTTTAACTCAAAGGTAATAAAAAAAAAGTTTCATACCTGAACTAAGAAGTCGTAAGTGTTTTTGTTTCTCGGGATTCCTATGCTATCTATACATATGCGTTGTGTTGTATTGTCATCTGCTGATTCATCTACATACATGCAGAATCATAACGACATAAATAAACAGACGAGCGAAGATTCTTTATAAAAATATGTACCTCTCACTTTATTGTAAGGGTTCGAAAAGGTTACTCAAGGTTTGCATGTGAGTGGGAGCTGGAGACCAAACAGAACTGAAATATTTTGACCCCCACTCTTATGGCCGTCAGCGTTGTGTCTTTCTTGTTCTCCTGATGCTCAACCGGAGGCCCAGAGGCCCACTCTGCTGGGTGATGGCTTTCTTTACTGCATCTTATCAGCACCTTCTCTGGACCCCAACTCATCAGGGCCCCAAGGCCCCTTCGGCCTGATGTGGCTTTTCCTATCACATCTCGTCTATAACTCGTCTGATCTCTAACTGCAACTCTGACTTCTGTCTTGACTGAGTTATATAATAGTTCAACGCCCACTCAATTGCCTACTTGATCTTTGGAATGGCATGATTGATCGTCATCCAGCGGAAATAACTGTCATGCAGTTCACAGGTCACTCTCTTCCAGTGCATCAGTCTATGAGTGTACCATGAGAATTTTTTTTACCTCATCCCATTTCATCAGCCAATTTCCGCCCACGCAATTCCCTCTCATAACTGCCATTAGAATGTGTCACTTCCTTCCGGTGCATCACCTTGGAATGGCATTTTTGGCCGGGTCAAAGGTCAAAATACAACATATGGACATTATGAATGTTTTACGTACCAGTATGAATATGTACGTTTCACATATCCGTATCAAGGGTATGTTACATTGATAATTATGAATATAAGGTATTTGCTATAGAATATTGACCAAAACATAATGACTTCAATTTTGCTAGTGCATAAGGAAAACAAAGAAAAAAGATATCAAATAACAATGACAATATAAAATTAATACATGAAATGTTATACATTTTTTTTATCCTCCACTGTATATATGTAATATGTTTTGGTTTATTTATAGCCCTGGTCTACATAGGGAACGAAGAAAATTTTTAAGGACAGCGTTAAAAGAACTTTCTTTAATCTACACGGATCAACCTGGATTATTAGGACCAAAGGTAAGTTTTTATTATTGTTTTTTATTTTTTATGTTTTTAAACCTCTGTATAGCAGATTACCCCAAAGAAATAATGAGATATTTTAAAACTTCTACTAGTTAAAAATAATAATCAAATATTTTTTCTAAAATGATACATATATAATTCCAGATCATGTTTCATTTTTTCTAACTTTTATTTTAAAGATTAAATTACAAAAAGTAAATTTTTAAAAAAGTTTTGTAACTGGTTACTTGAATTAAAATAATCGAGATTATTAGGTTGATGGTCCGGGAGACCTGGGTTCAATCCCAGGTCGAGTCATACCAAAGACTTGAAAAATGGTACTTGATACCTCCTTGCTTAATACTCAGCAATATAAGGTACATATCAAGTGTAAAGTGGAGCAATCCCGGGAAAGGAGTAGCGCCCTCCCCTACACCTTGGTGTTGTAGCTGTTGAAAAGGGAGCCATCTGGTCGCCCTTGACTACGATTGCCAACTTTACTTTTATTTTTACAGTATTTGTTTTATAGAAAATAAAGCTATGAAATTTAATGGAGGGAGACTATAAATCTCTTCCTTTGAATTATTTGATGGGTGTGTCTTTTGGTCACCTGTGAATTCAGAATCTTTTCTTGCTCTTTTTTTATCCACAGTCTTCAAGTGAAGTAGACATGCCTTTTCATCACTGTTTGTTGAACAGAAAAGAGTCTTTGTCTCACCACTTGACAAAAGACGTGTTTCACATTGGCATTAAAATATAAGGCTGATATGTATGTTATACATTGCTTGGATCCACATCATGTTTATTTTAATGATATTGTTTTCATAATTCTACTCTTTGGCCTTCTTCAGGTCTTGTCCTAATGCTTTTGAAATTTATTCTGGAATGTCTTATAATATATGAAAGGAAAAAAAAGAGCAATACTCCACTCCATGAAACTAATATATATATATAAAGGAGTTGTCTGTTTTGGTTGGTACATGTCAACTAATGTCATTCAGCATTAAAATTGTACATACACTTTAATATGTTTATGATAAAGAAAAGTATAAAATTCAGTTTTTGATTTTTCATGACTATATGATATATTCCATTAATGCAAAATCAATTGATTAGTGGAACTCTTCACAGTTTTTCAAAAGTACAAAAAAGTGAGGAACTCTTTAGTTCTTAAGAATCCATCATGTTTAAATATCACACAGATTCCATAGGCAAAATTAGAAAAAAGTTCATAATTTTTTGGAGAACTTAAAAAACATCATGAAAATGTTTCAAACTAAGGGGTTCTGTTTTTAAAATTCTATTCTAAATGTAAACCAAAAAAGAAATTATAATAAGAAAAATTTTGGTGTAATGGTTATTGTCGTAGAAAATGGACACGGCGACACGAGTTCAAATCCTGGACGAGACTGATTGCATTTCACATAGCACTAATACTCTTGGAAAAGGTATGAATCCAATTATTTCCCTCCAGCTATGGGTAAATAATAGGGCAGACTAGGTTCTTCAGCCTTGGTGGGGCAACTAGTCTAGGAGAAGGAAAACTCTGAATTCAAACCTGTTAAACTCCACTTAAAAATTGACCTTGTGCTATATCCTCCCCAAATGGAGGGGTTGATAAGTATATATAATAAGAAAAATATTTGGTATGATGCAACCTGGGATTGAACCCAGGTCTCCCTGACCACTGGTGAACACTCTGAAAGAAAAAATAACAAAAATTAAACAAAAGCATTGTTTATCAATAACTGAAAAACTGATTTTTTTTTAAATAAATACTTTCATATTTCTTAGAACCCAATATATTGATTTTTAATCAATGTAATTCAGAAACATTTTTTGTATTATAGAATAAACAAATAGTTTTCATTTGAATTAATGTGAAATTTTCCACCTAAAAAATAAGGACACATTTTAAATTCTTAGCTTCTTTTTATTGTCACATTTTTATAAAGTAAAAAAAGCTGAACAAATAAATTTTTTATCTCTATAACTCAACAGACAATTAAGAATTGAATTAAAATTTTGTCATATTTAAAAAAAAAATGTCTTTAGGAAAATAAAATTGTAATAATGTTTCAAAGCACTCACAAGGGGTACATTTTTTATTTGATATTTTAAATATAAACAAAATAAATTCCTAAAATAAAAGAATGTTGTGATATGTAAATTCTTAGATTCTTTTATCGTTAAGTTTTTTGAGGGTAAATAAAAATTTGAATTAAAATTTTTCTGCTTTTTTGAAAATTATTAACTAAAAAGATTGTTCTGTAACTGAGTACTAATTGTAAAAAATAAAAATTTATTGGAGACTTAAAAAATGAAAATAATTAAAATGTTTCACCAGAGTTACATCTTTTTTATACATTATCTTAAATGTAAACTAAACAGAATAAAAAAGAAAGAAAAAAATTCATAAATTAAAAAATACTTTACATTTGAATTAATAGGCAAGATCATTCAACTCAGAAAACAAAACATTTTTAATTCTTAGCTTATTTCTTTCCCTCTCTTCTTTCTATATCACTCACTAGTAATCTAAAAATCCATTTAGTCCAGTCTTAGACCAGGTACTTCTGCTAGTGTGTGTGTGTGTGTGTGTGTGTGTGTATATAATATATATATATATATATATATATATATATATATATATATATATATATATATATATATAAGAATGAAGTAATTGAAGTGTGTGTATATGTTAGGTTCTCATGATCTTTTCATTAAACTTAACATTTAATTAAACATTGTATATAGGAGCCTTTGATTATGACAGAACAGTTTAAAGCTTCAGAATTACACCATTTATTTATCTTACAGAACAATATGGATATAAATATATGCAATTATGATGGTGGTCAGGAGTTCAGTCTTTGAGTTGATGACATCCATTTATTCTGATTTAGTGGAATAATCAGAAGTAACAGTGCAATCAAATTAAAAAACAAAAATTATATAATGTGTCCTCTCCACATGGTATCAGACTTGTCTACTTTTGTAGTTTGAATAAAGTATTCAATTTGAAATTCTAAAGAGATTGCAGAATACAACAGTTAAAACATGACTATAAGCACTAGTGATGTATCAGAATTCTTTATTTCTGAGGTCAGCCCATTGGCCTAGTGGTAGGATGTTTGCCAGGAGACTCAGGTTTAATACCAGATCGAGTCATACCAGACTCAAAAAATGGTACTTGATACTGCCTTGCTTAACACTCAGCATTATAAGATACAGAACAAAGGTAAAGTGTAGTAGCTATTGAAAAAGAAGCCTCTAGGTCACCTACTTTACTAATGTAATAGAAAATGTAGGACTGATAGAAGATTCTAACTTGATACTACTAATCTGTGTGTAAATATTAACAAGATGACCATGTGCATCCTAATAGCAACTTTCTTAGGGTTATAAGTTTTATATTTAGGAGTGGAATATAAAATCATGTATGTTTCATTGAATATAAGCCACAAATTTGAGTTTGATCAGTGATGGTATATGAAATAACCTTTAGAAAGAAACCACAAACATCAATAAATCTAATAAAAGAAAATGTTTCCACATAAAAAAAAGGCAAGAAGCAGGTGACACCCCTGCAGAAACTATGATAGATACAGACTATGCTGATGATCTAGCACTTCTCACTAGCAGAATCTCTATTGTATAATCTAGAACAAGCAGCAAGAGGCATTATCATCTTGGATAAAACAGAGTTCATGTGTTTTAATCAAGATAGTGCCATCTCAATAAATGGCAAGCTGCTGAATTTAGTAGACCAGTTCATATACTTTGGCAGCAATATCTTATCTACTGAAAGCAATTTCAACATATGCATAGGTAAAGCACAGACTGCTATTGATAGATTATCAACAATATGGAAATTTGATCTGTGATAAAAATAAACAGGATTCTTCCGAGTTGTAGCTGTGTCAATTCTATTGTACGGCTGCACCACTTGGATTCTAACAAAATGCTTGAAAAAAAAAAAAAGAAGCTAGATGGGAACTACATGAGGATGATGCATGCTGTTTTGAACAAATCCTGGTAGAAGCATTCCACTAAACAGCATCTGTACGGCCACTTACTACCCATCTCGCAAACCATCCAAGTAAGATTAACAAGACATGTTGAGAATTACTGAAGAAGCAAGGATGAACTTCTAAACAGCATTCTCCTGTAGACTCCTGCACACTGACACCTCAGTGTAGGCCAGCCAACAAAACCTTATATTCATCAGCTCTGTGTGGATATTGGATGCCATCTATAGGACTTAACAAGAGTGTTAGCATTGATAGGGATGAATGAGTCTGCACTATCAACACAACTTTGTTATGATGATGAATGATATATACATTTATTTATTTATATATGTTTATATTTTAGGTTCTTTATGTGTTCCAAGGTTTATCAATGGCCCGTGATGAAATATTTTGGTTGCTTCGTCACTTTGATAATCCACCTTCCAAGCGCCATAATATAAAATTGTCCCAGGAAGATTTTGTAGACAGGTGAGATTTTCTTTCTCCCCATTTTTACTTTTGATATAAACTTGTACATTTCTGTATTGATTGTTTGCAATATTTCCTTTTTTTTTTTTTTTTTTTTTAAAGTAATATAGTACTTTCTATTTTTTTATCAGTAAGAGTTTTCAGACTATTGTCTTTGTCTTTTTTGAAGTAATATGGTATTGGTCAACAAAAAAAAAGACTCTGAAATAACTGAACCGTTTTTTTTTATTGCCACTAATTTTAATAAAACTTCAATGGCTTAGACACACATAGGAAGTGATTATATTCCTTGATTATTGTTGTCAAAGTTCCCTTAGTTGTAGCCAAAAGTCATAATTTTCTTGAGAAAATTCTCTGAAATACAATGTGAAATTTCTGAGAATTGATAATTTTCTTTTCATTGATTTGATATCCTAATTTATGATTAGTCCTTTGCTAACGGCAATTTGAGTTTGAAAAAAGGTCAAATTGAGATGTACAATGAATATGGACTGTTACTTCACAATATTGCAAAGAAATTGAATCATCATCAACTGATATTTTCTAAAAAAAATTTTAAGAAAACTGGAAATTATCATCAAAAAGATCATAGCCACAAGAGAAAAAGAACTGCATCTGCTGCTAATGGATACCCTACTGAATATTAAGTGGTTATAGTAAGTAAAGTTGGCGACCATAGTCGAGGGTGACCTGAAAGTTCCCTTTTCGATAGCTACTACACCAAGGTGTAGGGGAGGATGCTACTCCTTTCCCTGGATTGCTCCACTTTACCCTTGATCCTTACCTTATAATGCTGAGTGTTAAGCAAGGTAGCATCAATACCATTTTTTGAGTCTTTGGTATGACTCGACCTGGGATTGAACCCAGGTCTTCCGGGCCATTGGCGAACACTCTAACCATTTTGCCAATGTCCTTATTTGTTATTAACTACATTGTCTTTATAAAAATTTATCATGCTAACTGTCTGTCTTTTTTGTTCAATGCTGTATGAATAAAATATGCCCTAGGTTATTGTATTTAATGGCTTAAGATACACGCGCTTATAAGACACATACCTCAATTTTGGCCGGCATTTCAAAATAAATGAACATATTTAAACTGTGAATGTAAAGTAAAGGTTTTTCACTTGACATTTGTAGCCCTTCTGGCTATTTTTAAAGTTTCATATGTATTCAGACATTGTTTACTTTTTTTTTTTTTTTTTTTTTTGAGATATTTACAGTTCAATTTAAGGCCCCTGCAGCACTAGAATTCCATCTGGTAATACAAAGCTGACTTTTGACCTTATAAGATACAGAGTGATTTTTTTTTTTTTTTGGCACTTTTTTTTTGTGTCTTATAAGCAGTCAAATACAGTTGTAATGTTACAGAGGATACTTTCAAAATGTTAATGAAAATTTTAATGTCCAAATTGTATAAAATTGGTTCATTCTTGCTTTTGTTTTCTTTTTGATTTATAAAATTATATTCTTGATATAATTTATATCTGTCTAATCAAATATGAAAGTAGAAATTTGAAAAATGCTGACTGTAAAATGCTAGGGTGAGTCAAGTTTTGCAATATTTTGGCAACATGATGTACAGTTTGGCAGCTCCTGATGCTTTTGCTAAGATCTTAAAGGTGATGAACCACATTGGATTGTGAGATGCGGAGCTCACCTGATACTCTCTGACTGCTACTCACCAGATTTGTCTCTATGGCTTGGAGCACAGCCCCAGAATCCATGGTTTAGGCCTATTGTTGAATACCCAGAAGAAAGAGAAGACGACAATAACTATCATATATAAAAATATCGTTTCTTCTTTTTTGTTTATTGTAAAGGTACAAAATTAATTGGTGAAATAGTTGTATGAAGAGAGTCAGGATAGACAGAGAACCACTAAGATTTACACCTTAATCTTTTTCTTATACTTATCTATTTGGCTGGATTCTCTGATCTTCTATTTGGGACTTCTTTGGATTGACATAGGTTTATTTTGGTGCCCATGTTTGCTTCTGTTCTTATAAATGGACACGAAGACTTTGTTGGATTTTCGATGTCTTGATTCACCCAATTTCCCAAGTCAACTGTTTGGCTGGAGAAATAGCATCTGTTCGTTAAGGCACTTTGGACTACTCTAATCACTCTACCTAACTGACCTGTTCTCATGACTGAACCAACCAATCAGAGAACTGCTAAAAAGGTCAGCCATGGGTCAAGTCTTGTCTATCATATCATTGGTTATTTTTCATGACTGTTCTTCTAATGAATTACCAGTTAACTTTTGAATTGATATATTTTGAATTCTACACTTATTTTACAAAATTGATAGGTAACCTATTCATTATGTAACCATATTTACCAACCCCTCCACTCGGGCAGGATATGACACAAGGTCAATTTTTAAACGAAGTTTAACAGGTTTGAATTCAGAGTTTTCCTTCTCCTAGACTAGTTGCCTCACCAAGACTGAAGAACCCACTCTGCCCTACTATTTACCCATAGCTGGAGGGAGAATTATTGGATTCATACCTTTCCCAAGAGTATTAGAGCTATGTGAAATGCAATCAGTCTCGTCCAGGATTTGAACTTGAGTCGCCGTGTCCAATCCTTACGACGATAACCATTACACCACGGGCACTTCCACCTATTCATTATGTAACACTACCCGACCTTATCCAGTTGTTGAAGTTCTTAGTAAAATTTCTTCAATCATTTGGTTACTGTTCTGTGATCAACAGCATCTTCACTTTTTGCATAACATGTTTTTGATCGTTTCCTCAGTGTTCTGGCTCAGAACTTGTAAAGCATAACTTCCTGAATTAGACTATGTTGCACATTATTCTGTGTGGCTTTCAAATCACACACAGAATAAAGCAATTTATGATGTGTCTGTGCACTACCATGATGCTAACAAACACAAGTACCTTGGCCTGTTGCCTGTGGCTGTAGAATACACCGACTGCATCTCTGCTGAGGGGTAAGACCCCTACCCTTTTGATGAGTGTCCTGGATATGAATCTAAATCTGATGGTGAGGTTCTCGTAATGCTGGAGCTTTGGGGAATACAGAGCACCCCTTCATTGCCATCGGTCCCAGGTTCACTCTGGCCCTGAGTGGTAGAACCTGATATTTTCTATGGGCCAAATGGAACTAAACTGCTTACTTATGCTAAACTGAATTGTTTGAAATAGAACTGTTTTGACATTTAACTGTCAAAATTTTGACAAAATCTATACTTATAATAAACTGAATTGGTTAAATTAGAACTGTTTGACTAAACTGAATAGCTTGAAATAGAAATGTTTTTGACAGTTAAACTGTGTACTTATGCTAAACTGAATTGTTTGAAATAGAACTGATTATTTGTATAAAAATGGATTTGGCATTAAATAACCTACAAAGGTTGATATGCCATTAAACACAAACAACCAACCAACAACAAGCTCATACCAAAATATTGCAAAACACACCTTAGTACTTATTTATGGACTATGAAAGGACCATTTTTTTATAACCAATTAATTCCTTGAATATTTAAGATTTTTTTTTTTTTGCCTTTTATTTTTAATCTTTTTATTTACATTGGATTAGTTTATATTCTCCCAAGCATTTGTTGTCATATGTACATTCATTTTTGATAAATAAAACATCCCTCTCATAACCTATTTTGTTGTATTGCAACTTAGCCCTAAAATTAGTAGAAATTTCAAATTCCCTTCCTCCCTTAACTTTCACACCAATGTGTTAAAGAATTCTTTTTGATAAAAGTTTTATTTTGTGTGTGTGTGTGTGTTTTAACACGTATATTTCATTTTTTTAATTCATTTTTTTATTTAATTATTTATTTGTTTTTGTTTTTTTTTTTTTTTGTTTTTTTTTAATAAATTCAAAATTTATATACTTTTTTCTCTTTACTACTGCAGACAAATTCCTGAATTATTATTTTACATGGAGGAACTAAAAGGTACATAAATCACTTTTTAACCTTTATCTTAGTAATTCTAACTTCTTTTGAGAAATCAGAACTCTTTGTTTTGATTCAAAATTGATTGGTAACTTTTGGATATTTTCATTGGTGATTCCTCTACTTCACCATATTTCATATAGCCTCTTAGAGTTATCTTATTTTAGCTGTTATGAGGTGATAGTCACTTGCTATTTTGGATGGACATTTTTGGTATGAAAAGTGTCCTTTGTCTTTGGTTTTTCTCATCCGTAATTCCAATTGATCATAGTCAGAACCTGAAATGTTTCATCCATAATTGCGATTTGGTCATGCCCAGAACTTGAAATCTTAAAAGCTTCTTGATTGCCTTTTTATCTACAAAAAACTTCTACGGTAATCTGAATCAGTACAGAAAGTTCAGACATCATTTTTTTTTTTTTTTTTTATATTCATCAGTGATTGAACATTCTTGGGGTGATACAATCAACTGATAATTTTCTCTGGGAAAATTGTTTGAATTTGGAATTACCTAGTGATGCTTGACATGTTCTTACTAGTAAAGTAAGTAAAGTTGGCGACCGTAGTCGAGGGTGACCAGAAGGCTCCCTTTTACTACGCCGAGGTGTAGGGGAGGGTGCTACTCCTTTTCCTGGATTGCTCCACTTTACCCTTGATACGCACCTTATATCGCTGAGTGTTAAGCAAGGAGGTATCAAGTACCATTTTTGAAGTGTTTGGTATGACGCTACCTGGGATTGAACACAGGTCTCCTGGACCATTGGCGAACATTCTACCTACAAGGCCAATGTTCTTACTAAAAACCTCAAAATGTGTCATAAGAGTGTTAAAAATTATAAATTTCCACATAAGGATAAGGGTTAAATCCATTTTTATTTTTATATGTAAATTTAATTCTATAAGTTTTCAATTTTCATTTAGGACACAGGATGTTTTTGAGGAGGCTTTTTCAGAAATACAATATTTTGCTACATAAGCAAACTTGTTAAATTTTTAAAGAAATATTTGTTCTACATTTTTGAAGGAAAAAAGTAAGAAGGTTCCCTTTTTCTTATTTATTTTTAATGATTAATTAAAAACTTTATGAAGAATCTTCTATTGGGGCACTATAAGTTCTGTATCAAAATCCTGGAATTGGAATAATTTAATAGAAGCAGCACGCAATTAAATTCATACCAATAATTTAAAAAATTGCCTAAATGGTATTTGTCTTTTTATTTCTTACTCTATTGAAATATAAATATACTTTGGTATATATTAGTCTATAGTCAGGATGTGGAGATATATATATATATATATATATATATATAAGAAAAACCTTTAAAAATTACTCATTTTTTCTTTGTAATAATATTTATTTCAACAGAACTTATATTTTTAAAATGTTAGATCTGAATCTTCAAAGAAATATATATATAAAATACCTAATATAATACAGATGTTTTTAGTCTTTTCTTCTATTTTATTGAATTTATTTCCCAGATATCAATTTGTGTAATTTTTTATTTACAAATTGCCTTGTCTGTTTTGTTTTTTTCCCACCAGAAATAGGTACAAAAATAAGACATATGACAGTATGTAAATGTGAAAAAACAAAATATTCAGAGGATTTATTTATTTAGTTATGCATAAGATTGCTTTTTATGTTTGAGAATAAAACAACAGTATTTAGACTTCAATAACACCAAGTTATTTCAATGCTCAATTTCCCTGTAAAGAATAAAATTACAGTTATTTATTTTTGTTTATGGATTTCTTGAAAGTTTATCTACAGGGTGTTTGCTCACATTTGTTACAATAAAACCAAACAATCAGAAATCAATGACACCAAGCAAATATCTATTAAGATCAAGTTTTTAAGATCAATATACAAATTAGTATTTCCATTCACATTATAAACCGTTATTTGGTTGTATATATAAATACAATTGCCTGTTATATTTATATAGATAAGGCCAATAATGTTAATAATATAAAACAATTTTCTTGATAATTGACATTTAGATAAGTATAAAATTGTGGAGAATGTGAAGTAAATAACTAAGGGAATTGCGACATTGGTGTTGACTTGATTTCAGTTACAGACTCATAATCTCCATTATAATAAGATAATACCATTTATTTTGCTGTATTAGCTTCAATAGGTGGACTTAAAAAGGTTTTGTTTGTGACCATACTTTGAGAGAAATAATATCTAGCTTATATATATCTTACTTTTTCAGCTCTGGTAAGAAAATACAACCAAGTAATACAAAGGTATTATGTTCAGTACCTCTCTGGCTATGATGCTGTGCTGTTAAACCAGTTGATACAGGTAATTCTATTTCTTTTGCCAGCTCTAATTTGAAATTGTTAATAAGTATTATTATTAATAATTTATCCTATTTACCAACCCCTCCACTCAGGCAGGATATGACACAAGGTCAATTTTTAAGCAGAGTTTAACAGGTTTGAATTCAGAGTTTTCCTTCTCCTAGACTAGTTTCCTCACCAAGGCTGAAGAACCTAGTCTGCCCTACTATTTACCCATAGCTGGAGGGAGAATAATCGGATTCATACCTTTCCCAAGGGTATTAGTGCTATGTGAAATGCAATCACGATCGTCCAGGATTTGAACTCGTGTCGTATTAATAATTTATAAATGTGTACATGAAATGAGAATGTATGAAACTAAATTGAATCTGATGGTGAGGCTCCAATTCTGGAGATCTGGAGAGTGTAGAGTACTTCTTCATTGTCATTACTCCCAGTTCCACTCTGACCCAGA
>CAUZXS010003598.1:0-74265 GCA_963585895.1 Sepioteuthis lessoniana
CAGCAAAATGTGCCTTGCCTCCTTCGTCGATGTGCACGCCGCCCAATTTCTTGATGACATCCATTCCCAGAAGGAGGTTGAATCCCAATAGCACATTCATCTTTAAGGGATTTCTGTTGGTCAGTTAAAGTTATGCTACCAACACCATGGCTTAAAAGGCACTTCCTGCTTGCAGTCAGAATTGCGGTACTTTTCCATACTTCGGGTCGACATAACATTCCACTCACAACGGATGAAGAGCAGCCGGAATCCACCAACACTATCTGATCCATTCCATTGACTTTCACCTTCATTACAAGAAGCACTTCTTCTAGTTTATGTGGGGAGAGAGTAGTGCCAGCCTCTTGCCTAGTTTTCCTGGACACTTTGATGCAACATGTCCTTGTTGTTGGCACTGATAACAGCGTATCTCTGGGTGCGCTCTTCATGATTTGCCCCCGGGCTGCCGACAGTCTCTGGCAAAGTGATTGGGACCTCCATACTTGTAGCACTGCACTGCGACTGCATTCAGCTTGTCAGGGGGTTAAAGGTGGGGCCACAGGCACATGAGGAGGAATTCGGCGTCGCAGCAACAGGCTCATCAACCTCTGCCTCTTCCGTCATAAGAGCTCGAGCTCTAGCAAGAATCTGTTCTAGGGTCATGTGCTCCATCCTTGAGGACCCACACAATTGTCATCTAACTGGACCGGGGAGTCCTGACACGAAACCGCAACTGAGCCTATCGGTCAGAGGTGTTTTCTTCGATCAGACGCGCTAGGTCCTGTAGGTCACCCAAATATTCGTCCACTATTTCCCCAGGGTGCAAACAACACGAGGCAAATGTGTCAAATGCAACAAAAGGGTCTGGCGCAAAAGCCACGAGGAGGGCTTGTTTTACCTGCTGTAAATCCTCCCTTTGGTCACGGGTTAACTGTCAGTATACTGACAGAGCCCCGCCTCTCAGCCTGAGTAGTAGAACATGTTCAACGTTGTCAACACCACACATTTCACACACCAGCTCCAACTGTCCCAACCATTCTGACACCGTGTGGTCAGATGAGACGCCATGAAATTCGGGAATCAGCCGAATGTCAAATGATTTGCCTGCCATTTGTGTCTGGTTACACGTAAGCCGAAATAGCTTGTTCGTGGTTTCAGAAGTCTAGTCGAAGTGGAATCAACCTATTGGGGGGGGGTAGTCAAATTATTTAACATGCAAAATAAACAGATGGATGTTCACTAATCAGACAAAATACTGCTGTTTTTTCCACCTCAAACTTAGCTTCTTATATGCTCATTAAATCTCGCCACTTCATCTGGGCTTATCACATTCTCCTCCATAAAATAAGTCACACCTCTTGCATCCTTTTCTTCTTCTGGTTTCCGCATGCCGGTAGCAGAGAGAGCACACCTTCTGTTTCTTCGAGGTAAGACTGTTCGTGGCATTACTACTACACTTAAAAAAGTTCTTTGTTACAGCCTGGATAGTAAATGATTTGCCCAGTTCTCACTCATCCCCTACTTCCCCATTAACCATTGTGATATGCCAGTGGCAAGACATTTTGTTAACTGGTAAGGAACAGAATGCAAGAAGATGCAAATTCATGCCTTTCTTCAGATGCCAAAATTTAAACCATCATAACCTCTAAATTTCTGAGATGAAGCTTGATAATTATTATTACTTAGAATATTTGGACTATTGACCTTATCTTTATGGTCCAGGAGAAATTGAAAAGTTGGGTATGGCTGACCATGAAGGAAAAGGGAAACCATTTGCCTTTGTGGGATCAAGCTAAAATAATTGACAGGGAAGAACACTGGAAGATAAAACATCTCTAAGAAGCAGCACACATAATGGGCAACAGTGACCTGTTGAGTAGACCAAGTTTAGAGATGAATACAATTTAAGAACCATTAATTAAAAAGGCTCAATAAAAAATAAATAAATAAAAATAAAAATAAAATAAAATAAAATAAACAAACGTGATGGAGACATCAGGTTTATAAATCCCAAAAATTCACTGAATTGTCTGGCAAGGACACATGGCACAGTGGAAAAGGTGTTTGGGTGGAAAGTGCTTCTGAGTAAAATCATCTGGAGGTTGCAGATTCAATCCTAACAATGGGTAAGACTAACAAGGAATATTTACAACTTAACACTTGTACCGAGTCATAGCAGAATTGGAACAGTCTATACCTGTGGCTCAAATAAAGGGTTCTATTCAAGATTCTGTGTGGACTCCTAAGTTCAACATGAAACACCTGAAGAAGGCTGAAAGACATATTGGCCAAAACGTGATTATAACAATAAAAGATGAGGTCAATAATCTGAATATTCTAAGTCATAATTATAAACCTCTATGTAACAATCTACTGCTCTTCATAAATTTTTGCCTTGTATTTCTTTCATTTTAATTCTTATTGCTTTACATTGAAACTATTCAAATGGCCAGTCTGTCTTTCAGTAAACAGTGCAAATCAAAAATAAAGAATAAACTTTGAGTGAAACAAACTTTCATTCCTTTAGCCTGGTTAGCTGTAGCCTGGTTAGCTGTACCAGTTTTTTCTGCTAATTGACCCACACAAACTGTTACAGCAAGCAAATCTAATCACTTAAACTTACCCTCTATCATACTCTGATTGACATACTATTGTTAATGGAGATATGGTTACCATCAAAGGAAATGGACTCAACAACTTGAGTTCAAATCCTGGATGAGACTATTTGCATTTCACTTTGTGCTAAAGCCCTTTGGACTTCATTTGTCCGTCTCCCTGAACAACTATGAGTAAATAGAATAGATTGGTGTCTTTAGCCTTGATATAGTCTAAGAGAAGAAAAACTGAATACAAAGCAGCTGTACTTAGCTAAAACATTCACCTTGTTGCATATCCTACCCATGGTAGGTTAGGTTATTTGGTTTACAATATCACCCATTGTTTATACAAATTATTTTTGAATGAGTAGTTCATAGTTAACATTCTTAAAATGATCCAGACCTCATTTGTTTGCACACAGTTAAATGATTTCAAGTATTACTATCTAACACTTATAATTCAATATTAATCATTAGTTTGCACCTAATTAAATGGTTTCAAGTACAGTAAATAATTAAACAGTCCTCTAAACCATAGATGGGACCCTAACTGGTATTACCACTATAGGTCAGTGGACCTGCAAGTAATGGCAATGAAAGGGTATTCCACATCCCTCAAAATTCTCGATAGTTTAGGGTTATAATCAGGTCCCTCATTAGAAAAGGGGAGTCTTACCTCGCAGTTTGTGTATTCTACAGCCCCAGCTGACAAGGAGTATTAGTAGTTGTACTGTTATCTTTTATCTAAATTGGCAGAGCAGCTGGTACAGTTAACCCAACTAAAATATAAAACTATGATAATTGTACAGATACTCCAAGTGTATGTAAAAACAATAGTGTATAGCAATCAGAGAAAGATGAAGGGTGTTTTATCTGAAACTATTAAAGTTTGCCAAGACAAATGGTTCAGAGTTTGAGTCTCACCAGTAACTTTACTTCAATCTACACCATTTACTGACAGCTGTAGACTGATGCTCGGAAAATTGGTGATGTAAGACAACTCAAATTAAAATGAAAAAGAATACAAGCAAAACAATTAATAATCATTAACAATGCTTCATCAAATAAAAAAAATTGAAATAAATTTAAATCATGATATTACTACCAAGCTCCCTATCTATCAGACTCTTCAACATTAGATATTAAGTGTAAAACACCCTAAAATTTATGTAATCAAAACAATATGTAAAATAAAATTGAAAAAAGAAAATGTTAAGGAGTTTAGGTATGTCTGACAATGCACTGTTTGAAAAAAAAAAATAAATAAAAAAATAGATATTAACAACCCTCATTCATTAAAAACTGCTGAATCAATTTTTAAATTTATATTAAGAAATGATGTTGGTTGGTTGGGTTTTATGGTATATCAACCTTTGTAGGTTATTTAATGCCAAATCCATTTTATGCAAATAGTTCTATTTCAAACAATTCAGTTTAGCATGAGTACACAGTTTAATTGTCAAAAACATTTCTATTTCAAGCTATTCAGTTTATTCAAATAGTTCTAATTCAAAGGACTCAGTTTAGTACAAGAATAGATTTTGTTTACACACAGTTGAATGTCAAAACAGTTCTATATTAAACAATTCAGTTTAGCATAAGTATAGTTCCATTTCAAACAATTCATTTTAGCGTAAGTACACAGTTTAATAGTCAAAAACATTTCTATTTCAAGCTATTCAGTTTAGTCAAACAGTTCTAATTCAAACAATTCAGCTCAGCATAAGTATGCAGTTTAGTTCTATTTAACCCATAGATAGGGCCCTATCAGGTGCTTCCATTCTGGGCCAGAGTGGACCTGGGAGCAATGGCAATGAAGGGGTGCTCTGGATTCCCCAAAGCTCCAGCATCACTGGAACCTCAGCATCACATAGTTTAGTGTCATATACAGGACACTCATGGGGGGGTAACCCTTCTGCAGAGGTGCAGTCGGTGTATTCTACAGCCCCACCTGACTAGGCAAAAGAAAAAATGAAGAAAAATTATATAAAATTTTCTTTCATTATGTAGAAATCTTTTAAGATGCTATCTTCAGATTTCAATAGATATTCATAGCTATCAGAAAATTAAGTAATGGAAATCAGCCAAGGAGACCAGGGGTTCAATCCCAGATCAAGACATAGTAAAGACTCAAAATATGGTACTTGATGCCACCTTGCTTAACACTCAGCATTATAAGGAACGGATCAAGGGTAAAGTGGAACAATCTAAGGAAAAGAGTAACGCCCTCCCCTACACCTCAGTGTAGTAGCTACTAAAAAGGGAGTCTTCGAGTTGCCCTCAACTATAATCGCTAACTTTACCACACACACACAGTGTATCACAAAAGTGAGTACACCCCTCACATTTCTGCAGATATTTAAGTATATCTCTTCATGGGACAACACAGACAAAATAACACTTTGACACAATGAAAAGTAGTCTGTGTGCAACTTATATAACAGAGTTAATTTATTTTCCCCTCAAAATAAGTCAAGATATAGCCATTAAAAGCTAAACCCCTGCCAACAAAAGTGAGTACACCCCTTTGGACATTTATACCCCTAAATGTCCAAATTGAGTGCTGCTTGTCATTTTCCCTCAAAAATTTCATGTGACTCATTAGTGTTACTAGGCCCATGTGTGCATAAGGAGCAGGCATGTTCACATTTGTAGTGCAGCATTCTCTCATACTGGTCACTGCAAGTTCCAACATGGCACCACATGGCAAAGAACTCTGAGGATCTTAAAAGATGTATTGTTGCGCTACATGAAGATGGCCAAGGCTACAAGAAGATTGCCAACACCCTGAAACTCAGCTGCAGCACAGTGGCTAACATCATCCAGCGTTTTAAAAGAGCGGGGTCCACTCAGAACAGGCCTTGGGTAGGTCGTCCAAAGAAGCTGAGTGCATGTGCTAAGTGTCACATCCAAATGCTTCCTTTGAAAGATCGGCGTAGGAGTGCTGTCAGCATTGCTGCAGAGATTGAAGAGGTGGGGGGTCAGCCTGTTAGTGCTCAGACCATACGCCGCACTCTACATCAAATTGGTATGCATGGCTGTCACCCCAGAAGATGATACACCAGAAAGCCTGTAAACAGTTTGATGAAGACATATCAACAAAGCACACAGATTACTGGAACCATATCCTATGGTCTGATGAGATGAAGATTAATTTGTTTGGTTCTGATGGCTTCAATGGCGACCAGGTGAGGAGTACAAAGATAAGTGTGTCATGCCTACAGTCAAGCATGGTGGTGGGAATGAGTGCTGCAGGTGTTGGAGAGTAACATTTCATTGAGGGAAACATGAACTCCAACATGTACTGTGAAATACAGCAGCAGAACATGATCTCTTCCCTCCAGAAACTGGGTCACAGGGCAGTGTTCCAGCATAACAATGACCCTAAACACACCTCCAAGACGACCACTGCTTTACTGAAGAGGCTGAAGGTGATGGACTGGCCAAGCATGTCTCCAGACTTGAACCCCATAGAACATCTTTGGAGGATCCTCAAGCGGAAGGTGGAGGTGCGCAAAGTCTCAAATATCCACTTAGCTCTGCGACGTTGTCATGGAGGAGTGGAAGAGCATTCCAGTGGCTACCTGTGAAGCTCTGGTAAACTCCATGCCCAGGAGAGTAAAGGCAGTTCTGGATATTGATAGTGGCCTCACAAAATACTGACAGTTGACATGGTGTATGTTAATATTGACAACTAAGGGTGTACTCACTTTTGTTGGCAGGGGTTTAGCTTTTAATGGCTATATTTTGACTTATTTTGAGGGGAAAATAAATTAACTCAAACATGCTCACTTTGTCACAATGGATAAGTCGTTGTCTCTTCTACTGATTTTTAAGTTTAGACTTTATTTGACACTGAAAATATACCAATTGAGTTTTTTTTTTTTTAAATGTAAGCAAAGATTTTAAAAATCAAAACTATTTCTAAGAAAGAGAAAAAATTATTTTCCTTTCAGATTTTTTTTCAATTCTTTTAGAAAAAAAATATAACTTTTTATAAAACTGATTAACAAGATTGCATTTTATCTCAAATCAAGGTGGTAGGGCAGCCATGTCTCTCTCTCGTGTACCACTCATTTTGCAAGCCAAGCATAAATGTGCTCATTTTGCTACACAGAGTAAGTCATCTTCTCTTCTACACTTCTTCCTGATCTCCTGATCACATAGATGACATGGCAGTCATCTTCATCATCTGCTTCCACGTAAAGGTGGATGGAATTTGCCCATCTCTTTTTCAGTTGTGCACAACTGACCTTAGCATCATCATTGTTGTCTTCAGAATATGTTTCCTCTGCTTCCACAGATGACTCATTTGGCCCTGCACTGAAAAACAGTGGCGCATTTGATTCACTCTCAGATGACTTATCCCTGTTGTCATCTTCTGACAAAGCAGGTCTGTTGGGGACACTTCATTGACGAGAATAGAATGTGGGCTATAGACCCCAGTCATCAGTCCTTATTAGAATTGTGTAGAACATCAACCTTGTCGTCTTTACCCACACCGCATCTCTTACTTTGTAGATTCCAGGATCTGTGTGTTCACATGGTAGTGCAACATTGATGCGCTTTATGTGGGCTTGGTATATGTGTAGTGAATTGGCTGGTGCTGTTGATGCAGTCGTGTATCATCTTTTAGTCACATCGTACCAATATACTGCCTCCGTAATTAAGCATTGTGATCTTGTGGCAACTGAAATCTTATCCGGATATCCCAGACCACAGCAAATTTTATGAACATCTTTCCACAAAATACTGTGCAGTTCAACAGGCAGTCCTCTTTGGAAGAATACAGTCTTTAGCTGCTGGATGATACTGGCAGAGTCCTGGCATAGCCACAATCTCCAAATGGCAAATCAACTTGGACCACAATCTATTTGTGTTAGGTAATGCCGACCCCAAAAGTGGGTCACATTTATTCCAACCCTGCTCCAATTCTTACGCACATCTAGCCTGGCCATCTTCCAATGCATGGGAGGTGGATCTATGGATTGACACTTGTCACAGTTTCTAACCACTTCTCAGATTGCTGCTTTAGAAACTCTGGAGCTGACCATCCTTACAAAGTACAGCATATGCTTCATGCCAGGGTGTCCACTAAATTCTTTGTCTTTTATAGGAGCAGACTCCAACCCATTTGAAGATGCCACTTCTATGGGTTCTGTCTTTTTCTGGATTTCATCCAGCCATCATTGGAGAACTCTGGTGAGTTGATCAGCTCAGTTCTCATGGGATTTAACAAGCATTGTATCAATCGCTAGTCTATATTCCAAGGCCAATTCCTGAAGGGTGGTTAGCCGACGCTTGATCAACATTTTTGATGCTGTTTTAGTGCACACCTTTGTATTCCCTGATAAGGTGTCAGAAATCCAGTAGTGAATGCATGCCAAGTCAGTGAATCACACTTGCCTTCCATTGCAGTGCCAGGTTGACATTTCTCAAAACCACATTGAGCTCTATCAGATTTATGTGCCTATCTTCATGCACCAGTTGCAACCAGCTTGCATCCTTAGTTATGAATCTGCCATATTCAATGACAACACCAGTGGCAAGAGAGCTTGCATTCACCTACATGGTAATGTCTTAGCCATTCACACACCAATCACCATGGGAAAGGTCCATCTGAGATGCTCTTGTAATGATTTCCACTAAGAGGATCTTGTATGTCATCATCCCATCCAGTTGTGACCACAGTCGCTACACAGAGTCAGTCACACTCTGGTAAGTGCCCTGTCAATTTCACACACAAGGAAAAGATGTTCTGATGGATGTGTACATTGAGTGCTGTAGGAAGCTTACCTTCATGTTGCCACTGCAGTCTTCCATGCTCCTCCTTGACATGCAAACCTAACACATGTGCCATTCCTCAGTGGTGCAGGGTCTTTGCTGATCCATCCAAATTACTTAAGATGTGACCTCATACAGGCCACCGGACATATACTCTCGATGAATACATCGTCAATGTATGAAGAGATGGCACTGTTGACTTCATCCTGTCTGATCATAGCCTTGACAATGAACCACATGGTTTGAGGTATCATGTTCAGTCCAAATACCAACCAGTTCAGGCAATATCTTTGCCCCTTAATTTTCACCATTTGGAATGGCCACACAGACTTGTCAATAAGGATCTGTAGGTATGCCTGGCACAAATCCAATAAAGTGAAATTCAACTCTTGCTGGTGTCACTCTCTCAACTTTTGACTGCATATATCTGCACTGGCTGTGTATACGTCTACATTTGTTGAGCTCACTATAGTCCATGACAGGCTGAACTTTCTGCTTGTTCTCCTGCAGCATGGCCATCAGTAAAATTAGACCTATTAAGGATGCAAGCTCATCCTTAGTGTACATGAGCAGCCAGCCATTATCTACCCAGGTCTGCAGTTCACAATCATACTGCTAACCTGTTTTTTAGTGTAACAGGCAGCTGGTCACTGAACCACTTCCGAGACACAACCCAGATCCTCCTGTTCTGGTCATACTCTGCATGAAAGTTGGACTCAATGATGGTAATGGCTGGACACAAGGGTCAGTCAAGTTGAGGAAAGTTCAGTTCCATCACTTGCCACGTATACTCCTCCCAACTTCTTGATAGCATCAAATTTGAGCAACCAAGTAATTTATCATCCACAAACAGAACCTCAATACTGATAAAATGCCTATTGCTCATGCTAAGTTGGACAAGTCCTACCCAGAGCACCCAAGGGCCCTTTTACCAATATTGAGCACACCCATTTCTTTCAAGAGTGACAAAGCAGTCTGCTTACAAACGACTGTGAACAGCCTGTGTCTAGTAAGGATAAACTCCTAATCCCATTAATTTGTACTGCAATTGTGGTTTGGTTTGGTTTTATGGCATATCAACCATTGTATGTTATTTAATGCCAAATCCATTTACAAGGATCATTAAATAAGTTTACAGACTTTCGTATGGGCACTTTTATTGATAGTACACACATGAAACTCTAGTCCCCTTCGAAGTAATCTCCTCCAGCTGCAATGCACTTGTTGTACCATTTCAACAACTTCTGGAAGCCCCCATAGAAGTCCTCTTGTGTGAGCATGTCAATGACCTTCGTCACAGCCTCTTTCATCTCCTCAATTGTCTTATAACAACAGCCTCTGAGCTTAGGGAATAACCAAAAGTCATAGGGAGCAAGGTCTGGATTATAGGTAGGGTGAGGAACTGTCTTGATGCCCATCATAGTCAAATAGTCTGTGACAAGGATGGAGTTATGGACTGGTGCATTGTCCTGGTGGAAATGCCACTAACCTGATTTGAAGAGTGCTGGCCTCTTCCAACGGAATCTCTTGCTGAACTCCCTTAAAACCTGAACATAGTAACCCTAACCCTTTGGCAAATCAACTCTGATGTTCTGACTTCTTTACTCCTCCCACACCTCTCATCATCCCTCACAGACTCCCTGCCTTCCTTGAATCTTATACCACTCAAAAACTGATGCTCAATTCATGCAAGATGGTCGAAAAGCAGTCTGAAGCATTCCATATGTTTCTGTAGCATTTTTTCCAAGTTTAAAACAGAATTTTATAACATATCATTCTTCTAAAGTGTCCTCACATCCAGATTGCATTTTTGAAATTCACCAGCTGTGACAATCAGACTTTAGTAGGGTGTATTCCAATTGCTGCTGTAGCTGTTCATTTGAACCTGAAATCATAAAAATTGGTCAGTCATCTCACAAGATGTATAGCAATAATATATTGAATTTTTAAGAGTCTATGACAATTTTAAATGCCTGTACAAAAAAAAGTCTGGAAACTTATTGAAGGCACCACATTATATATATATATATATATATATATAAAAACAGTTCTATTTCAAACATTTCAGTTTAGCATAAGTACATATTTTAGTTCTATTTGACCTATAGATAACACCCTATCAGATGCTACCACTCCAGGCCAGAGTGAACCTGGGAGCAATAGCAATGAAGGGGTACTCTGCATTCCCTTAAGCTTCAGCATTACTGGGGCCTCGCCATGATTGTTTAGTGTCATATACAGGACACTCATTGGGGGAGTCTTACTCCTCTGCAGAGATGCAGTCAGTGTATACTGCAGCTCCAGCTGACTGGGCCAAGTAATTGCAAATAGTACCACCTTCATATGGGGGTCAGAGTAGGCTAGCGCTGAAGCCTATTCCCCAGCTTGTTTCCTGGACAAATGCAGTCTTGAGCAACGATAATTTGCATACAATACTAATAAAATCTCCTTGCTCAATTTATCTTAAATTGAAATGTTAGGGTGGCCATGTTTCTTTGTTCTCTCTCAAGCATACCACTCATTTTGTACAGCAGGCATAAACATGCTTGCTTTGTCACATGGGGTAAGTCATCTTCTCTTCAACAGATTAAGTTTAGACTTCATTTGACACTAAAAATATTCCAATGAAGTTTTTTTCATAAAATATAAGCAAAGATATGGAAAATCAAACTTTCTGAGAAAGAGAAAAAAATTAATTTCCTTTCAGATTTTTTTTCAATTCTTTTATAAAAAATAAAACTTTATGAAAACTGATTAAACTTTTATAAATGATTGACCTTTGCATGGTTATACCTAATTTTATACGAGATAGGAAATTGGGCTAAATTTCTTTTTAATCAGAAGTACCGCTCATAAACTGTTTCCAATGAGAAAGCAGTAGCCCTTTTTTACTGTAATAATATCTCCCAGGTCAAACATAGCTAAGATGCTAAGAAAAATTGGAAAGTTCTTCACCTGATATATGTGACCTGTATACCATACCTGAGGGATGCCCATAAAACCTGGCTTCTATCTTGAGGCACTAACAAACCAAGTTTATATGTGTACCTTATACTCTGGTTGCTGTTAAAAGGTAGGAGCAACCCCTCCCCAAACAGTTATTTTTTATCAGTTGAAGTAGCTTGGGGAACTGACATAGATAGACCCCTTCCCTTCTCCAACCTCTTTTCTCTTCTTACAGAGAAAAGTATTATATTTGAGTAATAGTAGAAAAAGGTAGCAAAGGGAGTGGGATGATGAAGAGACATTAGGGAGCCTGAAGTACTAATCATATTTGTGGAATCAAGGAGGTAAGCAGAGAGTTCAGAATTTTTCTCCTCCGCCCAACTACCAAAGCTACCAGCAAAACTCTTTATGCCTAGCCTTGGCTCAGAATTCTGGATTCTTAATTCTTCTCTGCTTTGCATTACATACTATGTCTACTAACCTTACTGCTACCTACCTGCTAATATTAGATTTCTTATAGGACCTCAGACTAGAAAGACTGACTTTTAAATACAAATCCATAATTTAAGACCTGAATAAATGTCATAAATAATCAATAAGTCAAATGCATCCTTAAACAAAACAGAAGAATCTTAAAAAAATAAATATATATAAGATTTGAAAAAAATAATGTTAAAAATGGCTTATTGAGGATTAGCATAGTTCTCAAATAAATGGATTGGCAATTCTGCCAAGGATCAAATTCTGTGTACACTCTGCCTAGAGTCAGAAGCATAAACATCTGTACTGTTATAAAAACTATACATATCTTATTTACTCAACCCTTCCTCAATGAGTAGAATGTGACACAAGGTCAATTTTAAAGCAGAGTAAAGCTGGTTTTGAATTCAGACTTTTCCTTCTAGACTAGTTGCCAAACCAAGATGAAAGAACCCAGTCAGCCCTACTATCTACCCATTAGTAAGGGGGCACATATAGAGTCAAGCCTTTCCTAAGAGCATTAGCATGAAGTGAAATGCAAAAAGCCTTGTCCAGGATTTGAACTAAAGTTGCAGATAACTGTTACATTAAGTGCATATAATTATATAATGTGTTTGTGTGTAATTCAGTAAAAGGGTACATCATGGCAAGATATTTATTGGATCAACATCTTTAAAATGCTCTAAGAAAATAAAGCAATTTCCAGTTCAATTTGCAATTGAATGATGATGATGTGGGGTCATTTGTGCTGAATGTTAGTTTTTTTTTATCATCTAAGTTGTTGATATAACATGTCAATGAAATTGCTAATTATAATCTTTCACTTCTTCCTAAATAGACACATCAAATATCACTGATCACTTTGATCCTAGGCAGATCACACAGATACTACACTCACATATGAGCAGAAATTACTGACAGACAAGCAAAGAAAAAGTCACAGATCATTAGATAGATTAGATCTGCTAACAAGAACATTGCTAGGTTAGATAGAATGAGCACATTTAAAAAAATTTTTCAATTTCTTTTTTAAACAGGAATAAGACACTCACCAAATTTAGAGTTTTTTAACATTGTATTTAACCCTTAGAATTGGAGTAGCTGTATTTGTACCACTAACTAAAAGCACATATACTCAAACAGCCTTAATTCTGGCCATGGAATTCCCATTTTCACCTATAACAGATTCCAATTTATATTTTCAGCTATTTTTCAGCCAGAAAACCAGAGTGGAAGTGTCATGAAGAGCTCAAGGTTTTGAGGGTTGAAATCTAAACACCAAGGTCAAAAAAGTGCATAATTTTTATGACAAAATTAAAATTTTTGGTTATTTCTATCTACACTTAGTGCTTTTAGTCAAAAGTATGTAGATGTGCTTAAATTTCACATATCAGTAATACCATTGTTATATATGCAACCTAAATGTATCTCTGAGATTGTGACTCATGACATCTCCTCAGAGATCATCAGCAAGAAAGTTATGGTGTCATAGTTTGTTTTGATTCACTGACGCCACCTCAAAACAAAGGAAAGTCAGTTGCATAAAGTAAAAAAAAAAAAAAAAAAAAAAAAACTAATGAAATTTGACTTATTGAACAGAGGAAACTAAAGGAGGTACTTTGTACAGAATAACACCCCCACTGAAACTTACAATAATCTTTATTTAAAGTTATCTTAAAAATACAAATAAATGTACTACTTACATGCATAATCAACATAGCACAAATTGGCTTCATAAAGTTTTGAAATGATGTCTACAACAAATTACAATTCATCCATTGGCCACACATGTTTAGTGTTTCCCGCTCCCAATCAGAAAGAAGATATTGGTATGTCATCTGTGAATTATGGCTGATATTTGATTTGTAATTTAACTCCCAAAGAACCATTGCAAATACAGACTACACAAACGATCGAGGGCATCTCATAAATACATCTACTTAAGCAGAATCCCTACTGCATAGCCTAGAGCAAGGAGCAGGAGGTATTGGCTCCTACATGGAGTCAAATAAAACAGAGTTCATATGTTTTAAACAAAAAGGTACCATCTCCACTAAGAGGTAAGCTTCTAAAATTAGTGGACCAAGTACCTCAGTAGCAACATTTCATCTACTGAAAGTAATGTCAACATATGCCTAGCGAAGGCATGAAATGCTTTTGACATGTTATTAATCATATGGATATCTGATCTACCCAATAAAAAATGGGATTTCTTCCAAGTTGTAGCTGTGTCTGTAATACTATATGAATGCACCACAAAGACACTAACAAAACAGAGAAACAAATAGATGGGAACTACGAAAGAATGCTGTGCACAGTCTAGAACAAATCCTGGAAACAACACCCAACAAAACAGCAGCTGCACAACCACCTGCCTTCCATCTTCACTAACCATTCAAGTAAGACAGACAAGACATATGGGGCACTGCAGGAGAAACAAGGATGAACTCATAAGCAACATTCTCTCATGGATACCTGTACAAGGATGTGCCAGTGTTGGCCAACCAGCAAAGACTTACTGCAGCTCTGTGCAGACATAAGATGCAGCCTAGAAGACCTACCAGGAACACTGAATGATAAGGATGGATGGCAAAAGAGTCGGGGAACTCCATGCTACCAGTACTACTTGATGATTCAATAAATTTTTTTAAAAATGAATCAAATGACTGAAAATTAAGCTTGTGGATGTAAATATATATTTTTGTAAATTTAAATAAAATGAATATATATCTTAATGGGGTGAGGTCTGTTCTGTACAAGCACCCTGAAGAGTTTAAAATGTTGAAAAGATAAGTCTTGAAAAATGTTCTCAAGAGAAGCAACAACTAAGCACTACTAACTGTGCCAATAAAGTGCTTACAAACAATTAGGGTTTAAAAATTTTTTTTTTTTTTAGGTATAAATACATAACTAGTCTTAGGCTATAATTTCACTAATTAAAGTAGTAATTTTTTTCGTTTCAACCTATATTTTCTTTGATCTTTCTATAAAATCATGTTTGTCTATAAATCATGTTTGGATAAGAAATAACTCAACCAGATGTATTACATCTGAAGAATGTATTAGAAATTAGGAAAATAAATAAATAAATAAAAAGGCAGAAAGTATGAATAAATTGTAGAAAATGATAGGGACTCACTTAAGATTTTTAGGTAATACTTTTGAAAATTAGTTTATTTTTCAGTTTCCTTGTGTGCTAAGTAAAATATCTGAAATAATTTTCTATTTGTTCCCAAATATAAGAAACATATCGAAAAAATGAGAATATATCTGCAACCCACCTATTCATGTCATCATCAGACTGAAGCATTCCCTGATGACCCAGTTTCAGACATCCTTCACTTCATTAGCAACCAGCATTTTTAGGTTGATACGTTATGGACTGTATCACTATTTTCTAGCTCAGCAATAGTTTTCTAAACATACAGAATCGATTCAACAAAATAAATAAATAACTTACAATGAATATTTTTTTCAAAAACTCACTTTGACAGACTAAATCTTTACTATCAATTTTATATTATGACAACCGGGACATTGGCCCAGCGGTTAGAGTGTTCGCCAATGGCCCGGGAGACCTGGGTTCAATCCCAGGTCGAGTCATACCAAAGACTTTAAAAATGGAACTTGATACCACCTTGCTTAACACTCAGCATTATAAGGTACGGTTCAAGGGTAAAGTGGAGCAATCCAGGGAATGGAGTAGCGCCCTCCCCTACACCTTGGTGTAGTAGCTATCGAAAAGGGAGCCTTCGGGTCACCCTCGACTATGGTCGCTAACTTTACTTTTACTTATATTATGACTAGTAAATCTGTTGGATTCCCCATTGGGTCCGTGATGGTATAATTAATTCTGTTTAGAAATGAATAAAGGATTTTAATTAGCTTACCATAGTTTCATCAAGAATTTGGAAGAAAAATGACACCCAAAGAAATCGCTAACCTCATCGAGATATAAATTAGACTGAAAATAGCTTTATTCTCTTGAGTAGGGTATTTCTCTGAAAAAGAAATCTCGCTATGATGTGCCACTTTTGCTGGGTTAGTTAAAGATTTTAGTAATACAATTCTTTATTACAAAAAAAAAAAAAAAAAAAAAAAAAAAAAAAAATTATTTGAAATAAAATGCGACCCCACTACATCTTTCTGCAAAAGTGAAATAGACTCAAATAATAACTGAAATAGTGCTATTAACAAAATAATTATTGTTGTATTGTTCCAATATTAAACTCCAGTAAGGTTAGTGCGCTAGGCGAGCAGAAGATCATTAAGAGTTAAGAGTCAAATTCTTACTTTTGTTTTTATGCCAAATTAAGCTTAGTAAATAACTAAACTCGTGTATGCATTTTAATAAGACAATATTTGAGTAAGCTAGTTATGACAATGGTTCCAATGCCACCCCTTCTAAAAATTGCACATTTAATAAACTTTGTTATATCCCAACCAAAAAGTAGAAATAAGTTCATGGAATGGAAGAATGACTTAGTTTTATCATCATTTATACGTTCGAACACAAAGAACGCATTTTTTTTTTCTTTCAAGACGTGATTGTGACGTTTAAAGTCAAAATTTTGACAAGGCTATATCACATAGTTATACGTTAAGTTTAAGAAAATAAAAAATAAAGAAAGAAAATAATGGTCATTCGATATTTTAAATACCGACCCCTCTTAACTTATTTCAAGAATTTTGAATTAAGTTTATACAAGAGGTTACAACCCATCTCAAATGATCCCCATAGTATTTATCTCCGAATTCCAGTTCTGTCAAGTAGATTTATTTAATTTTAAGCAATATTTTAGCAGGAATATTGAAAAGAATGAAAAACAATTTCAATGTGAAAACTATATTACATTAAGAAAAAAGTATTCTGCCCTTTACAATGAACTATAAATGACATGAGGTTTCCACCATCGATATATTTTGACAAGAATAAAGTAATAGACAATTTTAAGATATCAAGTTGCCTTTTCAGTTAAATGTTTTAGTTCAGACGAAACTCAAATCACCTTTGAAATATCAACACTTTAACCATAGAAGTGGGTGAGAAAACGTGGGTTAATTTACAAGAAAAAAAAAATTATGTTGGAAAGTGAAGATCGAATGAAATTGTATAATTATCTTTACGGGTTAACTTCTTTTGGAATAATTATCAAGGAAAAAAAATTAAGCCTAATTAAAATAATATTTTAAATCTTAAAAAAAAAAAAAAAAAAAAAAAAAAAAAAAGAAAGAAACATTCGTTAGCATTTCTGGAGAATAAAATCATCGGAAAATATTACTAGTTAAAATTACATGGTGTTTTTTTAAAAATCAAATGAGTAGAATGTTACTTATAATTTAAAAAATAAAAACTCAAAAAGTTTTTTACTAATTTTGTTTATTCAAGTGATGAAGATATTTTTAAAAAAATCGATGAATAAGGTCGAAGTCACGATTTTTAAAAACTCAGAAGATAGAGAAATTCCGTTCAACAGCAGATACAGCCAGACGAAATAAATATTCCTCTTTTCAAGTCTTTCTTCATCAACCTGGTTTCTGGTTCTAATGTCATTATTCAGCTGCAAATATGCTTTAAAACAAGAAAAAAAAAAATTTCCCCCCAACCCATTGCAACGAACGAAGACTGTTACCAGTTAGTTATAATAAATTAAAGACTGCAACAAGATGACGACGGCGTTAAAGACGAAACAATCTTAATGCTAGTGAAGTTTAAAAAAAAAAAAAAAAAAAAAAAAGAAGAAAATAGTAATATTGTTGTAGACTTTAGTTGATAAGTCAGTAACAATTAATGGTGATTTGGGGTTTTTACTCTCTTTATCACTACTTTCACCCTGCCTTTTTCTTCGGCTTGACATATGATAGCACCATTTACAACATTAACTGCGACTAGGATCAAACAAATGAATGACGAGGGATTTTGTTAAAAAGGCTCCCAACTAAGTCTAACACGCACCAAAAAAGCGAACATTAGTTTCATTTTTGTTGTTGAACTAGAACTAATAGATAATCTGTCAGTTGAAAAAGAAAAACTGTAAATACATCTCCCTTCCTAGTCAGGGAAGCAATGCAAGCTGCAAAAACATTCACACAATTTGGGTTTCGTCAGCAGCATGTCCAAAAAAGGTTTACTTCTTTCGGTTATCTATCTTAGCAGTTATGCTAGTAGTAGTAATGATGACGGAGAGTTGCAGCAGCATTAAAAAAAGAAAACACGATTTTGTCTTTAGTTTAAAAATCAAGACAATTATATGGAAGGCGAAAAAAAAACAAAAACAATCCTTTGCATTTTAGTAAAATTACATAATGATATAAAAAGATTAGCATATATGTAAATTTTCCTCTTTAAAACCTCAGAGAAAGTTGATAAAAACTTCAAAGAAATTATTTAAATGAAACGTACACGTGCAAAAAGAAATGACAATAATCGAGTTAGACCTTTCTCCGCACTGTATATAAGAAAAAAAATTAAATAATGTTTTAAAATAAGGACGTTTATTTGTAAATTAAAAGTAAATATTACGCTTCCCCCACCAAGAGAAAAATTAATAAATTAAGCAAATATGCAATATCTTGATTTGAATAAGAAAATAAGGTTTTGGTTTATCTTATTCCACATTCCGCCATAATCGTAGTAAGCCTAAACCCCAAACTCACAGACAGTTGCTTTAAAAAGAAGTTCAGTCAGTTTTTATTTTTTTTAGGGGGGGGGAAAGACTGGGAAGAACAAAAGCCTTTAAAAAAGGTGAATTAAATTAATGATTATTGGTTACTTAAATATTATTATTTCGATTTATCAAAAAAAAAAAAATATTGAAATTTGAAATAACAAAATGTGGATCATTTCAGAATTTTTTTTTTTTTTTTACTATTTATTTAAAAAAAAAAAAAGAAGCATTTGGAAAGCGAAAGTAGGGTGTACGCTGAAACTAATAAAATGACATTGACTAATATAACTTTTGTTATTCATGTAAACACCTATCATTGATAGGAATAAACTCAACCATCAAGCATTTAAGGAGCTGAAACATCGTTTACGCTTTGAAATTGGATAACTTCCAAAAAAGCCAAAGATAAATCAGTAAAAATAAATAAAGTGAATATAATTACCTGAACCTGGGGGTGGAGTGTCTTCACGTACGGACAAACACATCAAGGCATAATGTGCGATATCGAAATACGGATACATTTTTACTTTGGCCACCGTATTGGCGAAGTCCAAGAATGTTTGCGGATCCATGATGGTGGTGAAAATGGAGAGATCCAGTCTTTCTCAAGAGAGAAACACCCACAGAAGAGAACAGAGGCAGGTGCGTGCAACCCTAACAACAACCAAGACTGAAATCAAGCTGCAATCTTGAAACCTTTCTTCGTTCGTTTTCCCTCGTTCGCTGTTGCTATTATAATTGTTGGTGGCGGTGGTGGCAAGTTGTGGCTGCTGAAATAGTCACAAGTAAAAAAAAAAAAAAAAAAAATTAAAAATCACAGTCGGGTACAGTTGTGTTAGTGTGCACGCCCGATACACAAACTTCTAAACTGATGTTTTTGTTTTAGTTTTGTAAATAAAAAGAAATCGTTTTAAAAACTCTATCTTCCACTTTTACACATACGTCAAATTGTTAGTAGTTGTTTTTCTTCTTGGGTAGTAATAATAATGATAGTAGTAGTGATGATGACAATAATGATAATAATAACATTAGTATTATTCTTATTAATGATGATGATGGTGTACCTGCCAATACCAGCGCCCCCTATCGAGAGAAATTTCCTTAAATGATGGGACGTAACCCTTTTTATCACGCTTTTATTTACATTTTTAAAAAAATGATAGGTCGACGTTTTTCAAGGAAATTATCTACACGATATTTTTAATGCATAAAACGAAAAAGTATACGAAGGTTCTCTTTAAAACATACTTTGCTAAATATGACTGGCCTTCACTTGGTATTTTTCATATTCATGGCCTTCACTTGGTATTTTTCATATTCTTAGATCGCTCGCTCGCTCTAAGGTCTATTTTATTTATCATTTAATCCTTAAAAATAATGTTTTCAATCAATCTATGACAATGAATAGTTTGTTTATTTTATTCGGACTTTGTCGAATAACACACACAGAGAGGGGGGCGATTTTAGTAAATAATACACGTCACTACTGGTTTTTTGGTTTTTAATCTATTATGAAGATGATTGCGTCTGCCGAGTAAACATGCAGTATTAAGTTAAGCGAAGCTTACAAAAAATAAAATAAGACCATGAGAGTTCGTTATTGCGGTACAAAAACATAATCAAGAATATACCACCCAGTTTAGTTGATAATTAGTTTATTCTTTAAACCACCCCTACAAAAGTATTTCTTTACTTAAATAAATAAGATAAAAATTAATAAATGCAAAAACCTTAAGATTTTCCCAATTTTTAATCTATATTATAAGAAAACGTCAAA
Source organism: Sepioteuthis lessoniana (assembly GCA_963585895.1). NCBI lineage: Eukaryota > Metazoa > Mollusca > Cephalopoda > Myopsida > Loliginidae > Sepioteuthis > Sepioteuthis lessoniana. Next base: position 20,232 of record CAUZXS010003598.1, read on the forward strand.
AAATATCACAATCTTATTGAAATGTTAGAAAAAATCAATTCACAAAACATTGTAACTTTTTGTTTGTTTTCGTTTTTTTTTTTTTTTTTTTTTGGCCACTGAGTATGAATGTATGTTTTTTTTTTCTTTTTTAGTTGTTTTTTTTTGTCTTTTTTTCGTACTCTAGAAAGATAAGTATGATGGAGGAAGGTTAGCACATCTGTGTCCGTTTTTATTTTATTTCATTTTTTACGTTTGCTTTGTTGACAACTATAGGAATTGACCAAAATTCTGACAAAAACTGCAGAACAAATTTTAACTGTTCAGTATACAATTTTTGTGCAATCAAAAGTAATCTGCCAGTACCAAGCAAATGCGTAGAAATTCATGTAGCAAGCGCATTAACTCAATTGACATTTGTCCCGTTACGAACTACCAGCCCATGAAATTAAAAAAAAAAATGCGTCTGAATTCCGCATCATTAAATTTGCGCTAGGTATTTGCTCATTTTCCCTTCCCTCTCTCTAATTTGCAAATGGAAAAAGAGGGGGAAAATCTTACTTTTTAAATACTGTAAATATAAAAGGTATTCAATTTTCTGATACCTGTTTTTCATTCTCCTATTTTATGTTATTTTTTTATTTCGTTATCTTTGGAGAGACTTTTCATAAGATATAAAATTATCGTAAAGCATTCAGCTTGATACAGTGGTACGAGGAATATAGTCAGTACAGGAACATACCCATCTGTTTGAAACTTTGTTTAGAGTTAATGTTTATTGCTTTGTAGTAGAATATTTGTTGAGTAATGGAATGAAAAGGTTTTTTTAACTCTTCCTATTAAGAGATGGATAATTACTTTTTTTTTTTCATGGTATATCTAATTTAATCCACTATCACAAGCAATAATAGGTTCATTATTGGTATTTATCTCTGTCTCCCACCAGACAGGATTTGACACAAGGTCTTTTTTATAGTGGGGGTTTGGGGAAGGGGAGCCGAGACTCGTGCCCTACTGGACTATTCTCGTCATAGGCTCACTTAGTGCAATATGAGCCATATGAGCCGGCTGGACTCGAACTTATAGGATCCACACTTTTTTTATTTTTAGTAAAATTAGCCAAGAAAACGTATCATGTAAGTAAGTAAAGTTGTCTCCCTTTAGTCGAGGGTAACCCGAAGGCTCCCTTTTCGATAGCTACTACACCAAGGTGTACGGGAGGGCGCTCAGAATATTCTAGAAAAAAAGGACCCAAACCTCAATTACTTAGAATATTTTAAGCCAATCAGCAAACATATAGATTAGAACATTCTCGAAAAAAAAAATGGATCAAACACTAACTTGCCGAAAGATTTTTCATAGAATCAAAAAATAGGCGTCTCAAAAAAAAGTAATTTCAACGATTCTGATAGGTTAGATCAGATCACAAGTTGTGTTAACTCATACGTCCGTACATTTGAACTTTAGTTGACCCAAAATAAAATCTACCCACGTAAACTTAAAATATATTATTTCGATCCACTCAAAGAGTATAAGAACCCATAATTTTTTAGTTCAAAAGAGGAGGCAGTGTTGTGGAGCCGATTAGCAACGTCAACCCCGCAAATTATTTTAGAGTTAAGCGTGTGAGTAAATGACTGCCAAAGAACAATGAAGGAAACAAAGGCGGGATAACAATGTTGCGGAGCCGATAAGCGTGTCGACCCCGCAATTGATTTTAGTTTAATGCGTGCGAGTAGTGACAACCAAAGACAATGAAGGGAACAAAGGCAAGGTAACAGATACAACAAAAGTGACGATTTATTGCCGGAATTACAAATGTCTATTTTACATACACATTTGTAATTGTCTGTGGTGGTTGTATTTGGTCTTCAGCTGGATGGGTGATATCGATAGCTGGTATGGTCGAGTCGTGGATGTGCGCCTGGACGATCGTTGCTGGTAGCTGAGGTCGGTCGGGTCGTTGGATGCAGCTGGACGATCGTTGCGGAAAGCTGAGGTCGGTCTAGTTTGGTAAATTGATATCCCGGTTTTGACAGTTCGTTGGGTTAACCGGGGGCGTGTCGATTTGGTTGCTAGCCTGTACAGCGAGTCGTACGTAGGCTAGTTGTTGTAATGCTAGGGCAGTCCGTAACAGCGAGTCGTTACGTGGACTGGATGCTGCATTGTTGGAGCGTCGTGGTCGGTAGATCGATATCCCGGTTTTGACAGTAAGTTGGGTTAAGCGGGGGGGTCGATTTGGTTGCTAGCTCGTACAGCGAGTCGTACGTAAGCCAGATGTTGCAATGCTAGGGTAGTCCGTAACAGCGAGTAGTTACGTGGACTAGATGCTGCATTGCTGGGGCAGTCCGCAACAGCGAGTCGTTACGTGGACTGCATTGCGGGAGCGTCGAGGTCGAAATCGGTGTTGGTAGCTTGGTCGTGTAGAGTCGAGCGAGTTGGTGACTAAGACTGAGCCGTGTCTTAGTACTATGGACCAAGTGAACAGACGGGGAAACCGTGGTTAAGGTTTGCCAGGCATTAACACATACGAAGTCGAGCGAGTGAATCGGTGAAGCTAGGGCTTTGTCGTGCCCCAAGCTGTGCAGGCGTATCGTTTACGGTAGCTATGGCTTTAACGTGCCAAAGCCGTGCGGGCGTATCGTTTACGGTAGCTATGGCTTTGTCGTGCCCCATAGCTGTGCAGGCATATCGTTGACGGTAGCTATGGCTCTGTCGTGCCAAATAACTGCGCGGGCGTATCGTAGACAGTAGCTATGGCTTTGTCGTACCAAGTAGCTGTGCGGGCGTATCGTTGACGGTAGCTATGGCTTTGTCGCGCCGAAGCAGTGCAGACGAGTCGGGACGATAGCTAAGGCTTTGCGCTCCAAAGCTGTGCGAATGATCGGACGGTAGCTAAGGCTTGCGCGTCAAAGCTGTGCGATCGTATCGAGGTGATAGCTAAGGCTTGCGCGCCAAAGCTATGCGGGTGCATCGGACGGTAGCTAAGGCTTTGCGTGCCAAAGCTCTGCACTGTCGAGCGAACAGGCCAGGAGGCCGCGGCTAAGATTGGCGTTATCTTACCGTTGCACAGGTAGCGAAGTGGTAGCTAAAGGCTAACCCGTGCCTTTAGCGCTGCGCGGCCGAACGGACGAGCGGAGCCTTTAGTGCATACCGATGCAAAAAAAAAAAAAAAAAGGCCAGGAACGAGCCGAGGCTTGAACCCTGCTGGTCTGTGCTGCTCATTGACCCACTAAGTGCAATGTAGGTCTAATGAGGCATGCCGTTTCACGAACCCAAATGTGGGTCCGGGCACGTATGCCGGGTTATAGCTTGAACTAGACAGCAAGGTCTAGTGCTATACATGGAGTCATGAGAGCATCCGAAGACATCCCTAGAGCGTCCGCGTAGACCTCCGTTATTTATCCTACGCACCACCAGCGTAAGAATGTGGCACAAGGCTGTTTAAGATGGGTCCTATCAGGCAGTTCCAAAAATGCCTCGGATCCCGTCGGCATTCCCCTTTTCGGGGCGCCTCAGGGACCGGGCGATAAACCCAACCCCTCCGAAGAGGGTTAAAGCCTGGGGGTATGGCCCCTGAGGCCAGAGGATATCTCCAGTGCCGAGGCACACCCGACAGAACCGTCCGGAGGTAGAACGGCCTACCGAATGAGACCCAACAACTGGAGAGGAAAGATCTTACACAACCTCTAAAGAGTCCGCGTAGACCTCCGAATTTTTCGCCGCTGAAGCCTTTTTCATATGAAAGAAAGGGAACACCACCTCGGCCGCGCCACATAAATAGAAAGTTCTTCTATAAAAAACGGACGTAGAAAATAAGTACTCCTTTAGCCCGGTAGAGGCTAGCGAAGAGTATTACTTCCATTTTTATAGAATTATTTCTGGCAGAAGTGTTTTGCAAATGTTAATAAATGTTAATGTATCCCTTTCTTAGCTGTAACGGTCGGTTAGAGTCGAAAAAGGGCTTTGTCATTTCCGGCTGTACCCGGATGTAATTTTTCTAGGGCGAACGAGTAATCCGATCTGTTTATGTTTGTAGGCAGGTCGTGGCAAGAGTATAACAAATGAAAATTTATTTGTCATAGGTTACAGAATCGTAATTGGAGTGTATGGTTGTCGTTGGTGTAATCAGCTGGATGATCGATATCAGTAGCTGAAATGGTCGTAGTTGGTTGAGAGACAACTAGATGATCGATGACGGTAGCTGGTATTGGTCGTAGTTGGTAGAGAGACAGCAAGATGATCGATGACGGTAGCTGGTATTTATTGGTCGTAGTTGGTAGAGAGACAGCTTGATGATCGATGTCCCGGTTTTTGTAGTACATTGGTTTAACCGGGGGTGTATCGATGTGGTCGCTAGTCCGTTCAGTGATTCGTACGAGAACTAGATGCTGCAATGCTAGAGCTGGTCCGCAATAGGTGTTGGTAGATTTGTCACATAGGGTCGAGCGAGTGTGCTAAGACCGATGTGTCTTAGCTCAATGCCGGCGAGAACGAACAAACAGGTGACCATCATGTCTTAGCGTTACAGACCTGAGCAAACGAACGAGCAAGTGTTGTGGCTAAGACAACCGTGTTTTAACATTGCGGACCAAGTGAACGAACCGGGAACTGATGGCTAAGACTTGCCATACCTTAGCGCTGTGAAGTCGAGGGAACGAACAGGGTTTGCCGTACCTTAGCGCATGCGAAGCCGAACGGACCGGAAATGGTGGCTAAGGCTTAACTGTGCCATAGCTCTGCGAAGCTAAGCGAACGAACCGGGGACTGTGGCTAAGCCTTAACTGTGCCTTAGCTCTGCGTAGCTGAGCGAACGAATCAGGAATGGTGGCTAAGGCTTAACCGTGCCTTAGCTCTGCACAGTAGAGTAAATGGACCAGGAAGCCGTGGCTAAGATTTGCCGTATCTTTGTGCTGCACAGACAGGGAACCGGTCGCTAAGGCTAAACATGCCTTAGCACTACGCAGCCGGACAGGAAAACCGATCGAAATGGTTAAGACTGAGTGGTCTTAGAGTCCTCTTCGTGTTTACCTCCAGGCCGTCTGCTTGGACGTGTTCGTAAGAACCGTCAGAGATACTCCAACCCGAAGAAGGGGACTTCTAGTGGTCCTTAAAAGGACCTTTTAGCATATCTATGTTGAGGTAAGGCGAATGCGACCACGAGATGTAGGATTACGCCTTCAGAGCCTCGCTACGAATTAAGATGCGCGCTGTATTGGTCATACGCCCCACCGGCGTACGAGTGTGGCACAAGGCCATTTTAGGTGGGTCCGGGCACAGATGCGTCGGGCAGTCCCAAAAATGCCTTGGGCCCCGTCGGCATTCCTCTAAAAGGACGCTTCAGGCACCAGGCGATGAACCTAACCCCTCAGAAGAGGGTAAAAACCAGGGGAACGGCCCCTGAGGTCAGTGATGAGGTACACTCGACCAGAACCGTACAACGCACAACACAGCCGGTCGAAGTGTGACCCAATAACTGAAGAGTCACGTCACACGAATTAACGTGCGCGCTCCCGGATTGCTGATAGGAGCCTTGTCTAACAGGGTGATAGCTATGTCACTCTAATAGGGCCGTGTAGACAGAAAATTCGTCTATAAAAATAAAAATGGAAATACAGTCCTTCTTTAGCCTGGGATAGGCTTCGAAATATAATCCACTTTATTTTAATAGAGTTACTTTTGAAGGACGGGCTCTATTAATATTGTAAAATCTCAGTTAATCTTTTTTTTAGCCGTTACAGCAGGCCAGCGCTATGGAAGGTTTTATCATTTCCGGTCGTAGCCGGATGTAGTGTTTTTAAGGGTTTGAGTGATCCGATTTGTTTACGTTTGTGAACAGGTCATGACATCGGCACACAGAGGCAACATACAAGCGACTACAGACGACTCACGTAGAAAAAATGTCAGACGTGTCGCGACCTGCTCACAAACATAAATAGATCGGATTATTCGCACTCCCTAGAAAAATTACATCCGGGTACGGCCGAAAATGACGAAGCCTTTTTCGACCCTGACCTGCCGTTACAGCAACGAAAAGGGAATAAATTACATCCAACAACATTTACAGAACACATCTACCAGAAATAACACAATAAAAATGGAATGAATTATCTTCGGTAACCTATATCAGGCTAAAGAAGGACTTTATTTCTACGCTCATTTTTTATAGAAGAACTTTCTATTTACGTAGCCCGACAGAGTGGTGTTGCGTTCTCTTTAAATAAACAAGACTTCGGCGGCGAAAAAAAAAACGGAGGTCTTCGTGGAAGGCTCTCAAGGAACCTATATGGCACTATACCTTGCTGTCTAGTTCAAGCCATAACCCGGCATACGTGCTCGGACCCACATTTGGGTTCGTGAAACTGCTTGCCTCATTAGACCCACATTGCATTTTTGGAACTGCCTGACGCCTATGGGCTCCAGCCCTGCGACAGGACCCACTTTAAACGGCCTTGTGCCGCATTCTTACGCTGGTGGGGCGTAGGATAAATAACGGGGGTCTCACGACGCTCTCGGGAGCCCGTTTGGGTTCCGCAAAGGAACAATGACAGACTTGAGGCCGTAAGGCTCCCAGTTTCGACTGGTTCACTGTCGTAAAGATAAGACTTTCTATTATGCTTGCTCTAATAAGGACAGTTTCTATGTAAATAGATGATCGCCAGAGTCAAGATAAACGTAGTCATGCGGTGGTCATTGGATGACTGAATCGGCAGGAACATAGTCAGTGGAGGACACCAGGTCTGCTGCAAGCTGGAGCGTCTCCAGCGGTCGGCAGGAACAGCTGCAAGCTGGAACGTCTTCAGCCATCGACAGAAACTGCGGCGAACAGGAACGTTTTCACCGGAGATCAAATTTAGCTGCAAGCCTGAATGTAGTTCGCTGAGGACAGGTTTGGTTACGAGCTAGCATGTGTTCGCTTCCAAGTAGGACCACTCACGGTTAGACGGAATGGCTACGAGCTTGTATGTGTGCGCTTTGTCTGCGAGATTGCACGTGTTTAGCTAGGTTCAACTGCGTTTAGACGGAATCGCTAAAAGCTCGCACAAGCATCTTTGGCTTGAATGTTATTGGCCTCCTTTGCCGAATTGACCGCGGTTAATCGGGTTCACAGACAGCTAGATCATTTTCAGCTTCTTGGCGGGTTCAGCTGCGGGTTGTGAATGCTCAAGCAGGAGGTAGTGCGGGGAGAGGAGTCATGTGAGAAGACGTTGTGAAAGGTCAGACTACACTCTGATCTTTGTCCTCGTGGCCACCAAGTCGGTATTTGTCCGATATTCCACAAATATTGAAGGCCTTTTTAAACGTGGGAGCCAGGTGTAAGGCAGTAACCTAGACACGCCTGGCTACAACGTCGGCATTCCCCTACAAAGGGGCGGGTCAGTCAGGCGCCTAGCGATAAACCTTACTAAGAGCCTGGGGGACGGCTCCCTGAGGCCCAAGGAGCTCTGTGACACGAATGCCGGTTGGTTCTTTGGGTTTTATGGCATATCAACCTTTGTAGGATATTTAATGCCAAATTCATTTTTATACAAATAATCAGTTCTATTTCAAACAATTCAGTTTAGCATGAGTACACAGTTTAATTGTCAAAAACATTTCTATTTCAAGCAATTTAGCTTATTCAAACAGTTCTAATTCAGCTAATTCAGTTCAGAATAAGTCTAGAAATTGCTTTCACACAGTTGAATGTCAAAACAGTTCTATATTAAACAATGCAGTTTAGCCTAAGTACAGTTTCAATGTCAAACACTTTAATTTCAAACAATCCAGTTTAGCATAAGTACGCAGTTTAAATGTAAGTACACGGTTTAAGTGTCAAAACATTTCTATTTCAAGCTATTCAATTTAATGAAACAGTTCTAATTCAAACAATTCAGCTTAGCATAAGTATGCAATTTAGTTCTATTTAACCCATAGATAGGGCTCTATCAGGTGCTACCACTCCGAGCCAGAGTGGACCAGGGAGCAATGGCAATGAAGGGGTGCTCTGCATTCCCCAAAGATCCAGCATCACTGAAACCTCACCATCAGATTGTTTAGTGTCATATACAGGACACTCTTTGGGGGTCTTACCCCTGTGCAGAGGTGCAGTCGGTGTATTCTACAGCCCCAGCCGACTGGGATAACGAATGCCGGGCTTACCCGGCACCCATGTAAGCCGGCCTCGACCGACCGTCACCAAAGCCCAGACACACCCAACCTGACCCGTGTAACGACTAACACGGACCGTCGAAGTCTGTCTATGCCCAGTTGGCCAGAACTCAGACGGCACGGCTCGGAGTCAATGTCGCACTACACTTTGATCATACCCCCGTAGTCACGTAGCCGTTTTTATTACGAAAATGCTGCTAGATATACGCTATTTTACGTAGTCAATAGCAGTCAGGTAAAAAAGCAACTTCCGGTAACAAAAAAGCAACCTCCGGTAGCGGAAAAAAGTAAGCTGTAACTTCTGGTCGGAGCTCCATACGACCTTTCGCAGATCTCCACCTTGATCCAGGTGCAGATCTCATGAGACTGTCGATTGCCACCGATATTCAGTTTTAAAAATTAGATTATGATTAATAGATATCATTTTTTATTAATAGTTAATCTGGCATTTAAATAAAAAACAAAAAATCGATTGTTGTGTTGATAGCTTTTATAATTTCTATTTTAGACAACATGGTTTGTACCATGTAACTGGCCGCTGTGTATGATGTCTTGGCTCATGATTGGTTGTCTCCGGTCAAAAGACGATATTACTCCTGTCTTGCTTTTTAGGTGGTGGTGCTTTAAAAGGATTAATCTTTATAAAAAAAACAAATCCTTCCACGGAAAATAAAACACCACTTTAAAAAAAGTAAGGAAAAATAAAAAGACAAACGTGCCTTGGGCGTACACTAAGAATTATTTATTGCCAAGTAAATAAAAATAAATAAAAAGGAGTTACAAAGTTTTGAAGAAAAACACTAGTTGCTAAAATTAATTGCTATTTTAGCGACCAGTCAAAAAAACTGAATCAAGTAACATTGATACAAATTGTTTCGAAAAAAAAAACACTGTGTCACTTATGAAATACAAGGAACTGATATGTTTTTAACGAACAAAGGAGCTGGTACTTACAACTTCAAAAAAGGGGTGTTGTATGAATAGAAAAAAAGATTTGTAATGGTTTCTAAGGCGAAAAACATCTCATTGGAAAACTTTTCCGTCAAGAATACAGCAAATAATGCAGACACACGGGAGTTCATTCAGCAATTCTTTCAGCACCTATATAGGACAACAAATTCAAATGGACTCCTAGTTTAGTTCGAGACAGAACAAATTCTCAGATATAGGCAACAGCACATTTTGCCAGGAAGAATGCAGGATAGCAGAGCAGTTATGGAACACCTCGTGGATAAAGTCAAGACAGCAAAAATTCACAGATATATGTAACAGCATATATCTCCAGGAGAAGTCCAGTACAGCAGCAAAATTCTCAGAGGGATTTACTCTCTATTCACTATTTTCCCTTAACTGTAGGGAACAGCAAGGCTTAAAAACCAGCACATCCTGAGAAAATTTACTGGACTCCTTCTCTCCTCCACGGCTTCAGCCCAAAAGTGTAATTCTCTCAGCAGGTGGTGTCAGCTCCAAAAAAACCCGTCACTTCCTTCCGGCGGTAACAACCATGAAAGACCCTTCCAAGAAAATATTCCCATTACAAAAAATAATTCCAACAGCTTATACACTACACAATATTTTGTTAATTTAACAAATCTAAAAGTTAATTTCCGAATTTTTAAAAAGTATTGTTAATAAGAATAATAAATTGAGTTCGTCAATAATGGATTTATTCAGGTACTTATCTGTATTTATGGTATAGGATCATATATTTTAAAATGAACGTTATGCCACTTGTTCCCGAAACAAAGATGGCGGACGGCCGTAAACAATCAGTCTCGGGAACCCATTGACCAGGAGAACCACGTGGTTAGTGCCTAAAACTACGTCTGCAACTTCAATTTCGTCCTGCGTTTTTGGAGCCTACTTCATGATAAGAATTCTCTATAAAGACACTCATCTTCCAACACTCACTCTCTTTTCACATTTTCACTTACAGGGCTAATACACTCTTTCCAGTGTGACTTCCAGAGAGAATACTCCCACTCTCTCCATTTCAATTAACACAGTCAACACACTCTTTCTCCTTTTTACATTTGACTTCCACAACGAACCCCCATGAAAATGTATACTACACGTGTAATTTTCTTCCTTGTTATACTTTGTCGGTTAGACTTTTTCCAGCCTCGAAAACAGAAATTTCGTCAAATCACAGAAAGAAACAAACAGTAGAAATACTTTGTCAACATGCATTGGACACTTTTGTTAAAGAGTCCTTTTTTTGTAGTCACACACACACACACACACACACACACACACACACACACACACACACACACACACAGAGGAATATTTCACGAACAGTATTAGAACTCTAGTAATGTTTTAGAATGTTTCATTGCATGTATTGTTGAAATATAAAGTTTGAATTTGTTTGTACCGCTTTGTTTTGAACGTTTTTTTCTGTCCGTGTCATAACACATCATTTGCCTTTTCCAAACATAAACCAAACTTAAATTCTGGGGGACCAAAAATATTCACCAAACAACATATCCTCCTACAATGGGTCTCGCGATTGCTTCGTTGGTTGTGCGGTGGACTGTTATGAGAACCAACTGTGACGGTGCATAAAATATTTATCTCATAACGGGAGTTTATTTTACGCACGTGCGACGTCGGGGCAGTCTGGCACTTGATCCCTCGCAAAATAAGTTCTAGTTAAGATTCCTTTTTCGAGCATATGGGAACTGGCAGATAATGTGGGGGGTTAATTTGGGGTTAGACTGACCGCCACTTGCAAGGGGGTTTCCAAATTTCATGTTACACACACCCACCAAGCTACTTCGTCTTCCTACCCCCTAGGATAACGGAAGACATGGACTTCTAGGTTGAGACAAAATATTATTATTCACTGTAGTCGGCAATTCCAATTTCCTGTGTAATATTTTTAAAGGCGAATTGGACATTTAGCGAGACTAAAATGAAGCGAAATGAAGCTGAAAAGGAATTATGTAAAAGAAGACAACTCATTGGGTAAATAACACAAATAAATTTCAACGAGGGGACATTTAAAATATAACCAAAATTTTAATAGTCGAGGGCGAAGAAATATTTATAGGAGCCGGCTATATTTTACCAGCACACAGTCTCAAATACAAATGTCTTTCTTTCTTCCTTTTTCTTTTCTTTCTCCTTTCTTTCCTTTTCTTTTCTTTGTACTTTTCTTTCTTTACCCTTGAACCTTGAAAAGGTAGCTAAGTCCACCCATTCGTTTACGGTTTATGAAATGAATCTTTTCATTCTATTTCTCTTCTTTTCTTAATGCATATAATTCTTGATATGCTTCTTTCTTTAAATTGAGAGAGAGAGAGGGCATATAATTGCAATACTTAGGAAGGGTGGATAGAGAAAACGGTTTTAAGGTTTACTTAAGTTTTTCGACGGGTTTCTTCTGAGATTTCTTTTCTTTTACGGGCTAGCAGGAATCTGTAGAGCTTGGCTTGAAGACACCAGTTATCTCCTGTCCAAGAACTCGGTTCTGCTTCTTTTCCCGGAGTTTTTGGTTACAGCATCAACACATCTTGTCACCACGACTGCTGTCCCAGAACTGAATCCTTTTCACGGGCGAGCTAGCCCGGATTTTTTTGGCATCAGATCAGCACGTCCTCTCACGGCGACCTCCGTCCTAAAAACTGAAATTCTTTATCCCTAGTTCCACAGACGAAAAGGGTACTACTTCCGGCGCTAAGGCTTCGGCCAATCATTTGGCTTCTTTTTTCATTCTCCACCTCCCCCTGTCATGCTATTCATTCGGGCTACTATAATAACCTCTATATCCCCTCGACTTTGGATCACCAAACAAAATAAACTATTCGGGAACATTCATTAGTATAACATAAGCTACCCTTTGAATTTTACTTATACAACCAATATTCATAACTAAAAAATAAACAACCTTCAGCTCTCCATCTTCACAAAAATTGATACTATGAAAAGAGTATTTGTGCCAGTAGTACACAACGGTTTGTAAACTTGAACTGCAAACCATGAAATCAGTCCTAATACAAGTATCGTTTTTATGAGACATTGAAACCAGATATCTCCACGCCCACCTTTGATTGACTGCCCTCATTGTCCACATTAATGCTTTAGCGATAGGAATGTTTGTTACCATTTTTAGCGAAGAAACGTGTTCTTGCGTGTGGGTGTTATTCCCTCGCTAAGTGTTGTTGTAAAATAAAGGAGAATGAAGAAGACGAAGATGCCGTAAGGTTTTATATGAAGGTTTTTAATGGCAGCATGGAATAAAGGGTTTACGTTTATGCTGCAAGTCTCGTTGGAAGGAAAGAAGTAAGGAAACGAAATGAAGTTGTTATGGAGTAGAGAAAGCATTTTAGCAGCTAAATGCCTGAGCGAAAAGTGCATTGTTCGGTTAAGGCATTGTTGGATGTGCAAGGGAGATATGTTCGCCATAGTGTAGCAAAAGTCGTGTTTGCTGTTTGAGGAGAGAAACGTTGAAGTCACCGTGAGTTTGTGGTTCTGGTTGTTTCGGGGAGAAGCGTGAATGTCTCCAGAAAATGTTGCCCAGTGAAGAAGTAGCTAGGTGTCGGAGCGGAATATTGCATCGCAGTCGACATAGCCAATTTTCGGGGTGACGTAAAGTTGTTCCTATGTGTGGCGTATTGAATTTATCTAATTCATATTCAACTGGGAACCCTTGGTCTAAGAGAAATAGACGCCAGGGGTCCATAAATTAGATAGCTCCCCGCATGGTGGTGTGATGCTGCTGTTGCTATTGAAGAGCAGAGAGTAAGACGTCTGTACTGAACGAAGAAGTTCTGCGAAAAGAAAGCGTTTGGCAGATTTCCCCAGTTCGTGCAGCCCGGAAAGATAGTTCGCTCTGAATAGGATAAGTCATCCTGATTGGATGAAATTATGCGTCGACCCTAACGGTCGAATTAAATTACGCGCCAAACAAAAATACGAAATTCCTTCTGCGTTCAAACTCGTTCGTTGTATAGCTGCTCTTCTCAAAATTAAAAAATGTTCTTTTTTAAAGAATTGAACTCTTAAAAATGGCTGTAGAATAGATCAACCAAATCTTCTACTAAAAAAAAAAAGTGACATAAAAATTTATTTGATGTCTTTATATTGTTGCGGAGGCCAGATAAATATACCGGTCCCCGCAAACTTTTGAAATATAAGTGATTGACAACGAACTAGGCAAGAATGACAAAACAAGGGTGTTGCTTCGAATGGCCAAACTTTATCATGGCGAATCGTAAATCGGAAAAGCGTACGGCGAACAATCGCCGCGGCCGGATGGTGATCGTTGGAGCAGGATCTAGTCGCTGGAGCAGGTCTGGATAGCTGGTACAAGACTGGTATTCGTTGGATAGGTGGTCACTGGTGCAGGACTGGTTTCCGCTGGTGCAAGAAGATGGTCGCTCGTTTAGGACTGGTATCTGCTGGTGTAGGAAGGTGGTCGCTGGTTCAGGACTGGTAGTTGCTGGTACAGAACTGGTGGCTGTTGGTATCTGCTGGTGCAAGAAGGTGATCGCTGGTGCAGGAAGGCGGTTGCCGGTGCAGATAAGTACAACTAAAACCGTTTTCCTTCTACACTTCTTAAGTATTGGAAAGTTATATGTATTCAAAAAAGAGAGAAACTGTAAAGGTTCTGTTTCATCAATAGTTAAATTTATGGAATGAACATTGATACATGCTTCAGTCCGGCGACTTAAACGCTTTTACTCAAACTAGAGAAAAAGAAAGAAAGAAAGAAAAAGAGAAAGAAGAAAAAGGACTGTTGAGAGACATTTTTGTTTGATGTTTTCCTGTTGGCTTAACATTTTGTTATATTTTAAAAAGAAGAGAAAAGAAAAAGTAACTGTTTCTTAAATCTCACCATTATTTGTTTGATCGTCACATATTAAAATTTTGTTATATTTTAAATGCACCCTTGTGTTGAAATCCTTTGGTTGTGCTATTTCCCCTGTCGATTTTACTTCTTTTGCATGTACCCTGTCGCAGCCTCGTATCGTTTCCTTAATTCTCGCTAAACGTCTTATTGCCTCCTTAAAACATTACCAGAGAATTTTGGAAATCTGTCTACAGTTAATATTATCTAACCTAGAAGTTAGTTCTTTCGTGATCTGAGGGGCTAGGAAGACAAAGGACTTGGTGGTGTATGTGAAAGTAAATTGGCACCCCCCCCTTACCAACGTCTAAGGTCAGTCTAGCCCCTAATTAACCTCCACATTATTTGTCTGTTTATCATATAATAGGAGTCTTGACCGGGATTTATTTTGTGGAGTATCAAGCGCCAGACTACCCTCGGCGATACGCATTCTACGTAACAGCCTTCTACAGAGGACAATGACCGAGATATCGATCCCTTCAGGTCAGAGTAGAATTCAACGAGACATGCGCATAAAAATGGGCTCTCGTCCTGGGATAATTATTTATGCAACGTCACAAAAGCCAGTTTAGATTCGAACAAAGGCGTCTGAAAAAACGGCTGAAGGAAATACCTGGTGACATGACAGTAATTGTCAAATATAGAGGAAAAATCCTTGTCATACCATGAGCGGAAAAAACCTCCTCAAACAAGTCTTTCGTGAATTTAAATGGGTTCTTATCGAAAGCGCGTCTAGCTTTTTTTAAAACCGCTGTTTCCTTGCGTGTACCAAAAGAAACCTTGGAGGCGCACTTACAAAGAAAATATTCCGATCTGCTAGCTGATACTCCTGTGGATGATTTCGGTGAACTCAATAGACCATAACCTCCGGAAGAATCTGTTGTCCAGAGCGGGCGTAAAAGGCAATAGGAAACTGATTCTTGTATCAATCCAACAGAGACCACTATTGTTGGTTTCAGGGCGTATTGAGTTGAGCGCTCTCTCCCTCTCTTGGTAGCTGTTCCTTCTCTCTCGCTTTCTCCCTAGTTCTCCTTCCTTCCTTCCTTCCTTCGTTCGTTCCTTCGCTCGTTCGTTGAGTTGTAACGCGTTCGTCGGGCAAATGCACTTAGAATGCTTCAGCGTTTCAGCCGTTACCGTGCGTATTTGTATGTTCGTAAGCTCTCGCACTAATTTGCATACGTGTACATTACCTCTCGCTGGTTCGAGATCTCCCCTCGTCAAATATGCTCGCGACAGCCATATCGGTTTCTCTTCGACAAGCCAGACACGTTCGTGCGCGCTTCGAATGCCCAGGTACGTTACCTTCACAGAATCATTTGACAACTCTCCTATAAAACTTGGAGAAGTAAAAGATTTCGTCCGAAAGGTACCCGGTGTGCTAAGAGCACACCGGGTACCAATGGTATCTCCTATAAATTGTATAAAAGATGCTCTAAAATTTTTAGCATCTCTTTGGAAACTCCTACGAGTCGTGCATATCAAAAATTAATCGCAGAGGATTGGGGATTAGCAAACGGAATATATATACCAAAAGAACTGTAAACATCTGGCACAATTTCGACCAATTTCGTTGCTCAATGTAGAGAAAAAAATCTTTCAGAAAGCGGGAATTCCTGGTTTTCCAGGTTGCATCGAACATGCATCCATGTTGTGGGACCGAATAAAAGCGGCCCGAGATAATAAATCAGCCGAACTTCATGTCATTTGGTTAGACCTTGAAAATGCACCCGCTTATCGAGAAAGCAATGGATTTCTTTTGGATCCCAGAAGACATTAGAAAGCTTACATCAGGATGCTATAAATGTACATATATAAGATTTTCTAATGCTAAATATTCCACGAATTGGCAGAAATTAAACATTGGCATAATGATGGGATGTGTTATCTCTCCATTAATTTTCGTTTTAGTAATCGCAGTACTGAAGATACCACTAGTAAGAAAACTGTCCCATCTATGAAGGCTTTTATCGATGTCGTGACTATGATTTCAGAGTCAAAATTACACATGGAAGAACTGCTGAAATGCCTACAGGAGCCTTTCAAGTGGGCAGTAATGAAGTTAAAACCTTCTAAAAGCCGCAATCTATCCATAATCAAAGAAAGATTCAAAGAAATTGAATCTGCTATTGATGATAACGTAGTCCCCACAATACGCGAAAAAAGCGTAAAAAGCCTCGGTCACAGCTATTCTCTTTCACTTACTGATCGTCATCGGTGGCAAGATCTTTTAAAACAATTAAAAGATGAATTTCTTTCCATTTATAAACTGTGGAGTGTTTATTTTGGTTTAATCCCAAGATTAGCTTGGCCTATGCAAATATATGAGGTATCACTTTCGAGAATTGAAAAAAATGGAGCGTTTAATCAGTAAGTGCCTAAAGAAATGGTTGGGAGTTCCTAAATCTTCAACAAATATGGCATTATACAGTTCATCAACGAAACTGAAACTACTCACGAAGTCACTTGTTGAGGAATTTGAATTATGTAAAGCACGACTTTTCCAAATGCTACGCGACTCCGTGGGCCCACTTGAGAAAAGTGCACAACCTGCTAAAATAACAGGTCGGAAATGGAACGGTAAATATGCAGTGGAGACGGCCGAGTCTTTCCTCAAAATGAAAGAAGTAATCGGCTCTGTGGCGACTGGGAGAGCCGGACTTGGTCTTCCCCCACAACGGCGGTGATCAAAAGAGACCACAAAGAATAAACGAATGGTTTCAGAAGAGATTCATTATTTTGAGGAAACCAAGCGTCTCGCCATAACTGTGGCGCAACCCAAACAAGGTGCAATGGACTAGGTGGGAAACAAGGCGGGGGACCATCACATGGAGCGACATCAAACAAATGAAGCCTAAACAATTAAGTTTCCTCATCAAGGCAGTTTATGACATATTACCTACACCAGTGAATTTAAAACTCTGGGTTTAAGTACATCCAACTTTTGCAAAGCATGTGGGAAAATTGCTAATTTCAAATACATTCTAACTGGATGTCAGTATTCCCTAAGAAGTTACACGTGGAGACACAGTGAAATCTCGGGGATTATTGCTGAGATTGCAAAAATGTGTTGTGAAACAGCCAATAAAATTTCATGTATAAAAATAAGTATACAGTTTATTAGAGAAGGAAACGTTTCGAAAACTCCACATAGAAATAGGCAGAAACCAACATTGCTTGATGGTTGCACGGACTGGTGCGTTATTGCTGACGTAGATCGGCAACTCGCTTTTCCAACGGAAATAACATCAACTCGCTAGCGTCCAGATCTTGTCATTTGGTCAGTTAACGTTGTGAAGAAGGCAGTTGATGAGTACGAACGAATAGCAGATGCCAAGGTCAATTTTGACAAAAGCGAAGGTTTGCGGCTCGGTGCCTGGACGGGTAAGTATACCCTGCCAGGACCCTTCCACTGGGGTGACGGGCCCGTCCGCATCCTCGGGGTGTGGTTCAGGCCTGACCTCCAACTGGAGCAAAATTGGTCGGAATTACAGGCTAAAGTCGATGCCCAGTTGGGAATCTAACTTCGAAGGAGGTTGTTCTTAAAGGGCAGGGCAGCGGCGTTTTCTTTTTGTTCTTTTTGCGATTGTAAGTCCTTCATCTGCCTAAGGCCCGTCGGCTGGCGCTTCAACAATCCAGAATACTCTGGAGAGGTCGAAGGCTGATGGTCCGTAGACAGGTCTGGATTCAACGTATGCGCAATGGGGGTCTGGGTATGCCTGACCTGGTGAGCGACTGGCTCGCTGAAAGACTTGCATACTTGGGCCGATCCTTGTCGGTGGACGTGGTGTGGAGGCGAAAAGCGAGTAGGACTTTTCCTCGCCTCAAGTCAAACCCAAAGGCCGAAAGCCGACGTAGGCCGATGGGTGAAACACCGTTTGTCCCCGAATGCCGTAAGGCTCTTCGTAAACTTCCTGGGTCTAGTGACCTTTCAGAGGCTCGGAAGGAACTATATCGGGAACTAGTGGTGGGCTTTACTTCGGACCCTCTTAGCGAGTGGCATGGCTGGACAGCGGATATCCGCTCCCATTGGAATTGGGCGCCAGGATCGAGCTTCTTGAACAATTCCGAGTCCTCTCTCACCTGGTAACTTGCACGGAACGCGTTGTCCCTTCTCGGCTTGTACTTTAGAGCGGGCCTGGTAGACATGCCCGAATGTGCTCACTGCGGCAGTGGCTTGGAAGAAACGGCTGAGCACTTCAACTACTGCGATCGAGTTCTCCCGTTCTCGGATCACGTCGGGGAGTGGACAGCTCCGAAGAACCGAAGAAGCTCGTGATTACGTCGTAGACAACGTTTTACTTCCGTTCCAGGGTGAGAAGCGTGTGGTGTTTCTAGCTGTAGCCAGGATGGTGATTTGGACGACGCGAAAGAAGGGATTGTATGACGATGCAAACTTTTCACATCAGGCATCAACTTAGGGTCAAAATCAGTTACGATAGAAAACGCTTGGATCGCATAACATTCGACAAAAGGTGGGTGAATGCAGCGAGCCTGGTCATAAAAAAGGGGCTATGTTGGAGTCATCCTTCCCTCCTCTTCCTGCCCGTGGCGTCTACAGTCCGGGTCCTTCGGGCCCCCATCCTTGGTAAGTGGGTTTTTGTTCTTGAACCCTAGTTAGCAGTGTGTTGTGAGTCATCGTCCCTGTCACCTAGTTGTTAGTCTCCAAGGTCTTCCCCATCCCTATTTTTATACCTCAACCCTTACTCCAGCCCGCTTTTTCCGAAGATCTTGGAATTTCACTTGTATAAATTCATGTTATCCGTCCTTACTGCGCCTGACCCTGTCTTTTTTTTCTTTT
Source organism: Sepioteuthis lessoniana (assembly GCA_963585895.1). NCBI lineage: Eukaryota > Metazoa > Mollusca > Cephalopoda > Myopsida > Loliginidae > Sepioteuthis > Sepioteuthis lessoniana. The sequence continues at coordinate 39,014 of CAUZXS010003598.1, forward strand.
GCCCCATTAGATTATGTGTGCAGCTGGACGATCGTCGCGGGTAGAAGTTGGTGTTGGCAGCTTGGTCGCGCAGAGTCGAGTGAGTATGGTGACTAAGACCTAGCCGTATCTTAGTACTGCGGACCAAGTGAACGGACGGGGAAACCGTGGCTAATGTTTGCCAGGCCTTAGCACATACGAAGTCGAGCGAGCGAATCGGTGAAGCTAGGGATTTGTCGTGCCCCCAGCTGTGCGGACGTATCGGAGACGGTAGCTGTGGCTTTGCCGTGTCAAAGTTGTGCGGACGTATCGATGACGGTAGCTATGGCTTTTCCGTGCCAAAGCTGTGCAGACGTATCGGAGACGGTAGCTGTGGCTTTGCCGTGAAACAGCTGTGTGGACGTATCGATGATGGTAGCTATGGCTGTGCCGTGCCAAAGCTGTGCGGACGAATCGGAGACGGTAGCTATGGATTTTACGCGCCAAAGCTGTGCGGACGTATTGGGATGGTAGCTATGGCTGTGCCACGCCAAAGCTGTGCAGACATATCGGGACAGTAGCTATGACTGTGCCGCGCCAAAGCTGTTCGGACGTATCGAGACGGTAGCTAAGGCTTTGCGGTGCCAAAGCTCTGCACTGTCAAGCGAACAGACCAAGTGGCCGCAGCTAAGATTGGCGTTATCTATGCACTGCGCAGATAGTGAAGCGGTAGCTAAAGGCTAACTCGTGCCTTTTGGGGGCGCATCAGGCACAGGGGGATAAACCCAACCACTCTGAAGAGGATTAAAGCCTGGAGGGACGGCCCCCTGAGGCCAGATGTGTTGTATCCAATGGTGGAACACACCCGAACGCACCGTGCAGCACACAACCACAGCCGGTCGGGAACGCCCCACCACTGGACACAATGCAACGCAAAGAACGTGTTTTATTCATCCTACGCCCCACCAGCGTAAGAATGTGGCACAAGACCTTTTTAAGGTGGGTCCTGTCGCAGGGCCGGAGCCCATACGCGTCACACAATTCAAAAAATGCCTCAGGCCCCGTCGGCATTCCCCTTTTTGGGGCGCCGGGCGATAAACCCAATCCCTCCGAAGATGGTTAAAGCCTGGGTGATCGAAATCAATGGCAGATTCGAGGCCGAAAGGCCCCCACCTTCGGCTGGGCGAGCTGCATCCTCTGTCCCCTATGTTTGGCACAAGACCTTGCTGTCTAGTTTAAGCTATAAACTACGTGCCCGGATCCAAATTTGGATTCGTGAAACTGCTTGCCTCATTAGACCCACATTGCACTTAGTGGGTCGATGAGCAAGCACAGACCAGCAGGGTTCGAGTTTCGGTTCGTTCCCGACCTTCCCCACCCCTTTATCCCCACTTTAATCGGCCTTCGGGCTTTTGACCTTGTGTCAAGTCCTGTCTGGTGGGAGGCAGCGACAAATATTATCCAATGGTGGAACACACCCAAACGAACTGCACAGCATGCAACCACAACCGGTCAGGAGCGCCGCGCGCCTCCGAAATTGGAAAAAGGCTTGTTGACATTAACGGAATACTATGCCACTCTACCGAGCTGCGTAAATAGAAAGTTTGTTGTGGAGCCGATAAGGGCGTCGACTCCGCAAATAAATTAAGTGTAACGCGCGCGAGTGTGCATGGCCAAAGACAATGAAGGGAGACAGAAGGCAAGTCAATAGATACAACAAAAGTGACGATTTTATTGCCGGAATTACAAACGTGTATGTAAATGTCCGTGGCGGTTGTATGTAGTCTTCAGCTAGGATGGGTTACGTCGTTAGCTGGTATGGTCACGTTGTAGATGTTCGCAGCTGGACGTTCGACGAGGGTAGCTGACGTAGGTCGAGTCGTGGAGATACAGCTAGATGTTTGATGCTGGTAAGCTGAGATCGGTCGAGGCGCTGGATGCAGTTGGACAGTCGTCGCGGGCAGCTGAGGTCGGTCGAGTCGTTGCAGAAAGCCGAAGTCGGTCGCTGGTAAATCGATGTCCCGGTTTTGACACTTCGTTGGTATGGTCGAGTTGTGGTTGCTAGCTCGTAACAGCGAGTCGTTACGTGGACTAGACGCTGCATTGTTAGGGAAGTCCGTAACAACGAGTCGTTACGTGGACTGCATTGCAGGAGCGTCGTGGTCGGTAGATCGATATCCCGGTTTTGACGGTACGTTGGGTTAACGGGGGGGGGTGTCGATCAGGTTGCTAGCCCGTAACAGCGAGTCGTTACGTGGGCCAGATGCTGCGTTGCTTGGGTAGTCCGTAACAGCGAGTCGTTACGTGGACTTGATGCTGAGTTTCTGGGGCAGTCCGTAACAGCGAGTCGTGCCATATAGCTGGTGCGGGCGTATCGTTTACAGTAGCTATGGCTTTGTCGTGCCAAAGCTGTGCGGGCGTATTGAGGCGATAGCTAAGGCTGTTTCGCGCCAAAGCTGTGCGGACGTATCGAGGCGGTAGCTAAGGCTGTTTCGCACCAAAGCTGTGCGGGCGTATCGAGGCGATGGCTAGGGCTGTTTCGCGCCAAAGCTCTGCACTGTCGAGCGAACAGGCCAGGAGGCCGAGGCTAAGATTGGCGTTATCTTAGCGCTGCGCGGATGGTGGAGCGGTAGCTAAAGGCCAACCCCTGCCTTTAGCGCTGCGCAGCCAAACGGACGAGCGGAACCGAGCGATGGTTAAGACCGGCTGGTCTTAGTGAGTCCTCTTCGTGTTTGCCTCCAGGCCGTCTATTTCGACTGATCATTAATGACCGCCAGAGATGCACTGACCCGCAGAAGGTGACCTCTCATAGCCCTTAAAAAGAACCGTAAAAAAATGTTGTTGAATCCACCACTAGAAGTGGTGGTGAGGTGGGTGCAACCACGATAACGTAGGACCCGAGCCTCGTAGAGCCGAGTGGCCCCTGAGAGCGTCGCGTAGACCTCTGTTTATTTGTCGCTGCCTCCCACCAGACACGACTTGACACATGGTCAAAAGCCTGAAGGCCGATTAAAGTGGGGATAAAGGGGAGGGGAAGGTCGGGAACGAGCCGAGACTCGAACCCTGCTGGTCTATGCTGCTCATCGGCTCACTTGGTGCAATGTGAGCCTGATAAGGCAAGCAGTTTCACGAACCCAAATGTGGGTCCGGGCACGTATGCCGGGTTATGGCTTGAACTAGACACCAAGGTCTAGTGCCATACATAGGTTTCGAGAAAGTCTGCGGGGACCTCTGAATTTTCGCCGCCTGAAGCCTTTTTATATCGAAGAAAGGGAACACCACTTCTGTCGCGCCACGTGGATAGAAAGTTCTTCTACAAAAAATGGACGCAAAAAATAAGTATTTCTTTAGCCCGGTATAGGCTGGCGAAAAGTATTACTTCCATTTTTATAGAATTATTTCTGGCAGAAGTGTTTTGCCCTTCTTAGCTGTAAACGGCCGGTTAGAGTCGAAAAAGGGCTTCATCATTTCCGGCTGTACCCGGATGTTATTTCTCTAGGGCGAAATGTAATCCGATCCGTTTACGTTCGTAGGCCGTAGAAATAAAGTCGTTCTTTATCCTAATATAAGCTACCGAAGATAATTAATTCCATTTTTAGAGAGTTATTTCTGGCAGAAGTGTTTTGTAAATAGTGTTAGTTTTAATTTATTCCCTTTTCTTAGCTGTGATGGCACGTCGGGGTTGTAAAAGGGCTTAGTCATTACTGATCGTAACCGGATGTCGTGTTTGCAGTGGGGCGAGTAGTCCAATTTGTTTACGTTAGTGAACGGATCGTGACAATATAAATTTGTTTTGTTTATGCCGCCTTGTTTTGAATGTTCCTTTTGTCCGCGCCGTTTCTTATCGTTTACATATCTTTCATATCATTACTCCATTTACTTCATTTGCCTATTTTGCCTTTTCCCAAACATAAACAAAAATAACATATCACTAAGCAAAGCAATTCAACATAAATTTTAGGGGACCAAACATATCTACCAAATAACATGTCCCCCTACACCCTCATTTCTTCCTAAATAGAATGATGGGTATCACCAGGGACCTCTGTTACAATGAGAAACCAACATGTTTATGGGTCGTCTAACAGTTTATAGACCTTGCTATTGTAAAATCTAATCTATGGACCATGTCTCGTTGTATTAGATCATTTTGATGACTCATTCGGCTTTACTCTTTTATAATGTAGTTGTCATGGTAATAGCATCCTATGTATCAAGTCTCTTTAATTTTTATTTTCTGTGTGGTTTTCTCTGTGTGTAGTGTGTGTGTGTGTGTGCGTAAGCATCTGCTTGTCTGTTTCTTCATTTACCTCTTTCGAATCTGGAAATATTTTAGTTTATTTACATGTATTATGCTCATATATTTCTGTGGACATGAAAGTGGGACTAACGGCAGCTCTCGACAAAAGAGGGTTCGTTTGTGTCTGGCGTGCAGGTCAGTGATTTGATACAATGAAAAGAAAAGAAAAGAAAAATACTCACCGCTGTTTCAATAATCCACCTTCAGTCCATTAAAGGAAAAAAGAGAGGAGGCGCCCGACCGGAATTTTTATAGGCTAAGGAAATGGATTATGGGTAAGGTGACGTAAATAAAAACCGACTCGTTTTTCTTTTCGGGCGACTTTTTCTCGGCGAGAAGCAGAAGCAGGTGGAAGAGAAACGAAGGAAGAAGCACAGAGAGAGTGGAAAGGAGAGCGCGAGAGAGAGAGAGAGGAGGAAAGTGGAGGAGGAACGCAAAGAGGGAAGTGGTGTAACAAGCACTTTAGACTGAAATATAAAGGTCGCTGGTTCAATCCCGGGTCCAACACACAGAGAGATTATCCACCCTAACACTACAATTTCTGAGGAAAATCTCGTATTTTGGTTTGGCGCTTAATTTATTTCGACACTTAATTTCAACCAATCAGGATGACTAATCCTATTCAGCCCGGACCTTCATTTCCGCCCACGAAATCTTGTTAGCCGCCAAACCCAGTCTCTTTGGCTTGGGAACGCAGACCAGAACAGACGTTCCTCTTCCCGTTCCTACTTAGCGATGCTTTTTAGCAAGACAAGCCGCTCAGTGTAGATATCTCATTGTGGCTCTACATAGCAGCAGCAACAACATGGACACACGAGGGAATCCATCTAATTTATGGATTCCTTACGAGGAATCCCAGTTGAATATAAATTAGATGCATACAACATGCCTCGCAAAGGTAGTTAGTCGCGAGGGTCGAACGAGTGGACTAAGACTGCCGTGTCTTAGCGCTGCGGAACCAAGGAACGAACGAACGAGTGGCGTGACCAAGACTATCGTGTTTTAGTGTTGCAGAGCCGAAGAACGAGCGAACGAGTGGCGTGACTAAGGCTACCGTCCCGAAAGTGAGTGCGTCTTAGCCATATGAGCGGTGGCTATCAAGATGGACACTTCCGTTTGGGTTGTTCACAGAAGTTCCAACAGATTATGACAAAAGTTGTATATGCGGAAATAATTGAGCAAAGAAGCGAAGAAAGAAATTAGCCCGCGTTACTTTTTACTGACTAAATTAAAGAAGAAAGAGAGACAGTCACCTTTAGTCATCATTTATTGTCGGGAGACGAAGAAATATTGCTTGCTTTTGTGGTTTGGGGATTCTTATTAGCGGAGACGGTTCACTCTTTGGATGGCGTCCATTTCCAAAATAAAATTTTGGACTGGGCAAACAAGAAAAATTACCCCCTCAGAAAAAAAGCAGAAAAAAACACAGCTGCTCGAAGGAAGTTGATATTCTTTTGAGAAGAATCCAAACAACTACAAGAGTATTTATGTCAGGAAACAAGTGGTCACCTAAATGTTACAACTGATACTGTGTTGACCAGGCAATCCAGTATCAATTGTAATATTTAGGTCCTTAACCACCTCAATTCCACAGTGTCATATCTCTAAGCATGGGCTTAGACATATCTACACGGGTGTGAATGCAAGCATATGTTGAGTATATGTATTTGAGTGTGGATGTATATGTATATAAATTTGTATATGTATATCACAGTAAACATATGGATGCGTATAGGTATATATAAGTCCATATACGGACCAAGGTGTGTGTGTGGTAATGCTGGTCAAAAGTTCATTATAAGGGAGATTCATTTTTATCTCCTTTGTTAGATATGACTTTTGGCGCTGATCGGTAGATGAAAGAGATAAGCCATTTTAAGGGACTAAATTTGGGGGGTCAATATCTGGAAATCTGAGAGAATTGCGGGCTATATATATACGGGTCGAATTTTGAAAATTACTTGTTAGATATCAGCTTAGGGCATGGAAAGTGACTCAAGGATTTGAGTCACGTCAAGTCCGTAAATTTAGCTGTTAGTTTTGTTTAGTTAAGGGAATTTTGCCTGTCGTCCACGTTGCGATAGTGATAACTCCACACACCCCTCTTCTGTTAAGTGACATACCCTAAAGCTTTTGTTTTCGCCTTTTTCTCCCCTTGTGAACCTGTCTCGAGCAAAATTGAATTGTAAGACTAGTTAAAAGAAAATGAAATAGACACCATGTCGGAAGAAACCTAAAGAAGAGTCCCCGAGCCCCTGTGCAAACACGAGATGGAGAAATGAGTGAGTTGGCAGTGACCAGAGAGAGACGAGTTACGCGCGGAAGATACGCAGTCAGTTAGTGGCTCCTCTCCTACTATATGCCAACGATATAGTAGGAGAGGTCTTAGAGTGTCACACATTCCTATTTGTGGGCAAGTCCAATCCCTCGAATCTTGTGTTGTCTTTTCTTTTTCTTGTGATATATGGGGAATTTTATTAGCCCCGAAAAGCCAGGTTTATTCCAACGTTTTGTAAAAGAATAAGCCGTACTTCAACCTCAGTAGGGAGATGGGTGGCAGCTTTTGAAGAAGGGAAACGAATGACTTTTAGTGTAACAAAATGTATATACAACAAACAACAAACAGGGTTTTATACCAAATGGAACAAACAACGAATATGTAAGAGTTCAAAAAAGAGTTCAATGTTCTGATTGGTGGTAGGCGTATGAGAGTAAGGTTAAGTAAGGTTTTGTAAGGTTTGTTATATGGTGTAAGGTGAAGTTTTGCAGATAAAATGCCTGCTGGAATTTAGCTGTGATCTTGGTTCTTTTTAACTCAGCACGTGCGTTCGTCGCTCTTGGCTCCTGGCTGGTGGAAGGTACCAAATACGTTTGCCGTCAAGGGCTGCTACGAATGTACCTGTTGCTAACAGCGGTGGGAGTGGAAAAAAGAGGAAGAATCTTCAGTTGGAGCTCTTTTTATAGTGGACGCCACGTGACCCCAAGGGGCTACTGATATTCAGGGAAACAAGATCACCAGTTCCTTAACAAATTTCCACAGATAATGCTATCTTCTGGGCAGGTGTATTGTGTTGATATGCATCTGTTGCGGAGCCGATAAGCGCGTCGACCCCGCAAATGTTTTTTTAGTTAAATGCGTGCGAGTAGTGACAGCCAAAGACAATGAAGGAAACAAAGGCGAGGTAACAAATACAACAAGGATGACAATTTATTTGTCAAAATTACAGACGTTGTGTAAAGTTCGTGGTAGTAGTATTTGGTCTCCAGCTAGATAGGCGATGTCGATAGCTGGTATGATCGAGTCGTAGATGCGGCTGGATGATCGTTGCTGGAAGCTGAGATCAGTCGAGTCGTAGAATGCAGCTGGACGATCTCTGCGGAAAGCTGAGGTCGGTCGAGATCGGTGAATCGACGTCCCGGTTTTGACAGTACGTTGGGTTAACAAGAGATGTGTCGAAGTAGTTGCTAGCCTGTACTGCGAGTCGTTCGTAGGCTAGGTGCTGCAATGCAGGGCCGTCTGTACGGCGTGTCGTACGTGGATTGGATGCTGCATTGCAAGGGCGTCATGATCGAAGTCGGTGTTGGCAGCTTGGTAGCGTACAGTTTGAGCGAGCGTGGTTGCTAAGACTTAATCACGTCTTGGTACTGCAGACCGAGTGAACGAACGGGGAGAAGGTGGCTAAGGTTTGCCAGGCCTTAGCAAGTGTGAGGTCGAGCGAACGAACTGTTAAAGCTAGAGCTTTGTCGTGGAGACGATGGTTATTGCTTTGCTGTGTCAAAGCTGAGCGGGCGTATCGAGATAGTAGCTATGGCTTTGTCATACCAAAGCCCTGCGGACGTATCGAGCGGTAGCTATGGCTTTACCGTGCCAAAGCTGTACGGACGTATCGGGCAGTAGGTAAGGCTGTTTCACGCCAAAGCTGTGCGGACGTATCGGACGGTAGCTAAGGCTTACGCGCCAAAGCTGTGTGAACGTATCGGACGGTAGCTAAGGCTGTTTCGCAACAAAGCTGTGCGGACGTATCGAGACGGTAGCTAAGGCTTTTCGCGCTAAAGCTATGCGGACGTAGGGGACGGTAGCTAAGGCTTTTCGCGCCAAAACTGTGCGGGCGTATCGGACGATAGCTAAGGCTTTGCGCGCCAAAGCTGTGCGGTAGCTAAGGCCAGGAGCCGCGGCTAAGAGTGGCGTTATCTTAGCGCTGTGCAGGTAGCGAAGTGGTAGGTAAAGGCTAAACCGTGCCTTTAGCGCTGCGCAGCCGAACGGACGAGCGGAGCCTTTAGTGCATATCAATGAAAAAAAAAAAGGAGAGTGAATATACCACAAGAAGTGAGATTCAGCCTTGTAGCAAGGCGATTTGTAGAAAAAAAAGAAGGTGAATTTACCACTAGAAGTGGCAGTGAGGTGAATGCAACCACGATAACGTAGGATTCCGACCTCGTACGAGCTCTGCAAAGAACGTGTTGTATTTATCCTACGCCCCACCCACGTACGAATGTGGCACAAGGCCGTTTTTAAGGTGGGTCCGAAGACCAACACGGCAGGCAGTTCCAAAAATGCCTCGGACCCCGTCGGCATTCCCCTTTTCGGGGCACCTCAGGCGCCGGGCGATAAACCCAACCCCTCCGAAGAGAGTTAAAGCCTGGGGGGACAGCCCCTGAGGCCAGAGGTGATGTATCCAGTGGTGGAACACACTCGAACGAACTGTGCTGCACGCAACCACAGCTGGTCGTGAGCGCCCCACCACAGGACACAAAGCAACGTAAAGAATGTGCCACCAAGCTTTGAAAAAGGCTTGTTAACATTAACTATGACACTCTGCCCTAGCCGCGTGAATAGGAAATTCTTTTATAAAAAATGGGTGTAGAAATAAAGTACTTCTTTAACCTGCTATAGGCTAGCGAAGACAATAATTCCATTTTTATAAAGTTATTTCTGGCAGAAGTGTTTCGTAAATATTGTTAATTTTAATTTATCCCTTTTTTTTGGCTGTAACGGGAGGTCAAGGTCGTAAAAAGGGCTTTGTCATTTCCGGCCATACCCGGATGTAATTTTTTTAAGGCGAGCGAGTAATCCGATCTGTTTACCTTTGTGGGCAGGTCGCGGCACATCTGTAGAATGCAGCAACGTTGGGTTTGATATCACGGCACAGCAAAACATTCATACGGAGCAACAAAGTTGGCACAATGCCGACTTTGTGTACGGATGACAGGTTAGGCGGCTTCGTCAGACCTGAAGTGGTCTATAGAGACAATGAACCTCAATATACAAGTCAAGAATTTGTTAGTTTTGCGGAAATTTTCAAATTTATGCTCATAACATTGTTATCGTTCTATGCTCAATCTAATTGCTTCACCGAAAGAATGGTAAGCATATGCAAAACAGCTATTTTTGAAAACACGAGGAAGTGGCATTGACTATCATTTGGTCATGATGTCGTATACGGCCATTCATCTTTTAGCCAACCTCAAATTCAAGTTGAATTGCTTAGCTGAAGGATGAGAAAACGAGAGAGATGATACGATTGAGGAAAGAAAAAGGATTGATATGATCAGTGGAATAATCGGTGACATTCATTGTTGTAGGCCAATAAGTTCGGTTCCAGAATGAGAAGATTAAGTTTTAAGAGCCTAGAGTTATTAAAAAGACTACTGCAGAGCCAAAGTCCTACTTGGTTGAATTTGCTGATGGCTAGCATTCATCGAAAGAATAAACAGTTCCTTATACTTGCCAGAGCTGACATTTCCAAATTTATGCCTAATACAGACGGTCATCCATCTGCAGTTCTTGCTATTGAAAATGCTTGATGGCAGGGAAGGTATTTAGTTTAGTCCCTACTTACCAAGGATCAATGTTAGTGTGGTGATAAAGGAAGGAACTATAATCTCCCTTACTGGGAACGAATTGTTCCCCTTTTGTTTAGTTGACTGGTGAAACGCCATACTAGCCGTGGCTAACCTTACCACCAGTTCTTAGTTGAATAAAGCTTTTCTTCAAGCTTCTTTGATTTCTTCAATTATTTGCTAACTCTACATATCACTTATTACAATTTATTCAACTAAGAACAAGAATGAAAAAATACCTCAAGCCGGAACGACTGGAATTAGACCCATCTAAGCCCGAAGCTGCAGACACATGGAGGCACTGGAAAATGACTTTTAATATCTTCCTCGAGGCCGTCTGTGAAACTCAACCACCTACTTTCATGACAGACAGATTAAAATTGAAACTGTTAATCAACCTCCTTTCTCCGGCTATTTTCAAACACATGATATACATGATTACAGTACGGCTATGAATGTTCTTGAAGAAATCTTCGTGAAGCCTAAAAATAGCGTCTTCTGTAGACATTTGTTAGCGACTCGCCGGCAACAAACGGTCGAAAGTGTAGACCAGTATCTACAATCCCTAAAAAGACTCGCTAAAGACTGTGATTTTCAGGCTATTACGGCAACACAACCGAGAGACGAATACATCAGAGACGCATTTATCAACGGAATTACGTCCAACCATATCAGACAGAGGCTTTTAGAAAATAAAACTCTAGACTTGAAGACAGCCTATGACCAGGCCCTCACGCTAGAAATGGCTCAAAGGCAACTAGCGTCGTATTCTCAACAGAACTCCCTAACTGCTTCGGTATCTACTGTTCGGACCGAAGAAACTGACGAATACATGTCCGTGCGCGATGAGCAACTTACTGTAGCTTCTATTTCCGGACCGAAATGTTTCTTTTGTGGAAACCAGAGGCACAACAGGCCCAGATGCCCAGCCAGAAACTCAATTTGCAAAAATTGTAAAAAGAAAGGACATTTCGCTCGTGTCTGCAGATCCCATACGGCGGCTGCTACCAACTACGGTAAGTCCTTGCTTGCTTCGTCTACTCTTAACTTCTCAGTAACTCTCTCGTTCATCCATATGTGGAGAAATTAAAGGAGAACCCGTAAAGATACTCGTTGATACAGGAAGCTCAGAAAATTTTATCCACCCCGATAAAGTTAAAAGCCTCGGGTTGACAGTTACGCCAAGTTCTGAAAGAATTTTAATGGCTAGCAGTTCCCATTCTTCTACTACCCTTGGACATTGCATAGTATCTCTGCACCTGAGTGGTAGAGAATACACGAATATCAAGTTATCGGTGATGGCTAACCTTTGCTGTGACGTTTTTCTTATGCGAACATTCTTCTGTGGAAATACCTTTCGGAAGGCCGCTTCCACCTCTTACTGTTTGTAGACTTACCGCCATCAAAAATATCCCCTACCCATCTCTATTTACGAACCTAACCCCGGATTGTCGTCCAATAGCAGTTAAATCCCGGAGACAGAATACCAGACACTAAATTCATTCAGTCAGAGATCTCCCGGATGCTTAAGGAAGGCATTATAGAGCCTTCTCAATCTCCATGGCGCGCCCAAACACTTGTAGTATCCCCCGAAAATCACAAAAAAAGACTTGTTGTGGATTACTCCCAGACCACAAACCGGTTCACTCTCCTGGATGCTTATCCCCTTCCGCGGATAGAGGACATGGTAAATGAAATTGACAGTTACGGTGTATATAGCACACTTGACTTGACCAGTGCCTATCACCAGGGCACTATTAAACCAGAAGAGCGAAAATACACTGCATTTGAAGCTGCTGGATCCCTATACCAATTTTGCCGAAGCCCATTCGGAGTGACCAATGGAGTAGCTGTTACGATACCGCCTCTCGCCCCCCCACGTCCATCATTCTTCTAACCATTTACTTCTTGGCCGGTGATCAACTAGTGGTCCGATAGGGGTAACGCACATTTCTTGCCACTACAAGAATACAATCGAGAGAGTGGGAGAAAAAGAGGACAAACGAACAAACACGAACAATATGCTTGGGGTTAACTCAAGAGCAGAAAGGGAGTATGCAACACTACATTTCCGATAGCATATATGGACTAACGCTAGCATGGATGACTAGCGAAAATTCCACAAAGCAACTGGAATGCCGACTCATCTTGACTCGATCATCTCTCACTGTGGCTGGACCCTCTCTCATGCTGGCTCGCCTCTCTGCTCGGGTGTCCGGAGTCGACTGCCCTTGTCCGTGTCCCGTCGCCAACTGCTGCCAGCTCCTTTTCCCAACCAACTCTCTTTTCGCGTCCCGTTACCACTTCCGGATACGGCGAGATTTCAGGTCCAAAAACCCTTTGTCTGGTTTCGCGCCAAAACAGACAAAGGAATCGTCTGCTTGGCGGGCCACCCACATAGTGTTACATATCCCCCTCACCCTTGTCATTTATTCACAATAAATTACAACACAATTCAACAACAATAAGACACTATGCATCTCCACTCATTCGCGGAGAAAAGCACTTTAAGTTGATCACCGATCAGAAATCAGTCTCATTCATGCTCAATCCTAAAAGTAAGAGCAAAATAAAAAATGAAAAGATCACAAGATGGAAATTGGAACTTGCTTGTTTCAGTTATGATATTGCATATCGTTCAGGAAAACAAAATGCAGCCGCTGACGCCCTATCCCGGATTTGCTCTTCTACTGCGGACAAGTTACATGGCTTGCACGAAGATTTATGTCATCCAGGAGTAACCCGAATGCTACATTTTGTCAGAAGCAAAAATATGCCGTACTCCGTAGAAAATGTAAGAGCAGTGGTCCGGTTGTGCCAGGTCTGTTCTGAGATAAAGCCGAGATTCGTTAGAAGAGCTTCTCAGACACTCATAAAAGCGAGTTAACCCTTTGAGAGATTGAGTTTTGACTTCAAGAGACCATTACCTTCAAATTCCCGCAATCACTACTTACTAACAGTGGTGGACGAATACTCTCGTTTTCCTTTCGCTTTCCCTTGTGCTGATGTGGCTGCTGCGACAGTCATTAAACACCTAACTAACCTATTTTCTGTTTTTGGAAATCCTTCTTTTGTGCACTCAGATCGAGAAACAGCCTTCATGTCAGAGGAACTAAGAGGATTCCTACATTCTCGAGGCATCGCTACCAATCGAACAACTGCTTTTAACCCTCAAGGCAACGGACAAGTAGAGAGATACAACGGCATCATATGGCAAACGGTGAGTCTAGCTCTCCGATCAAGAAATCTCTCTATTGCTAATTGGGAAAAGGTACTGTATGTGGCTCTCCATTGTATCCGCTCATTACTTTCCACTTCCACATGAACGCCTATTCAATTTCCAAAGAAAATCAGCTTCTGGAGAGTCCATACCTACATGGTTAACAAGATCCAAATCGGCTCTTCTGAAACGCCATTTACGTGGAAGTAAATATGAGCCCCTGGTGGAGACCGTTGAGATACTCGAAGTCAACCCGAACTATGCTCATGTACGCTTCAATAATGGGCGAGAAACAACTGTGTCCTTATGTTATGACAATATTGGTCGATGGCGGTACGTGAGGGGTTAACCAAAAAGTTGAGTAGCCAAATATAATTGCCAAGAAGTGTAAAAATTGAAATGTCTGGGAAAAAGAATTGAAAATTCTGTAAAAGAATTTTTGACAATAGTCAAAACAGAAAATGGAAAGATGTTGACAGGTAATGAGGGTGACCAAGTTGGTTACAAGTAAAATCGCGAATAGAGGAAGAAAAAAAAATGTTGTTTTAGGATATCATAAACGGTTCCCAAGCCTGGAAAAAAAAAATGAAAATTAGAAATTTGACAATCGGGGAAGATAACCCGTGACCTGTGTCTCACACCTGATTGCAGTGACAGGGAGAAAGGGTGTTGAAAGGTGAACAAGGGAATCTTTGTTGATGGTGTGAAGGCTGTCTGGCATGATGATGTCATAAGCAGTAAAATGAGAGAAACTATATTGGTAGGAGGAAAGCTATCCTCCCGTAGTCCTCACTACGAGGGTAGTGAGAGGGACGACTCTGTGGAAGTAGTGAAAAGAGGGTTGGACCCTTTCTGATGACGAGAATTGGAAAAAAGACATGATGAATATCTAATGAGTTGAAAATGACGTTATAGAGATCACCCCTGCCTCAGTCAGAACCTACCCAGAATATTGGCAATTATTATATAAACAGGCTGATTTTCGAACTCAGCAGTTGGTGGCAGAGAGAGGCGAAGCAGTTGGTACCAGACGAAGCCGACGAAGACCAGGCAGGGACCAACAGATTGGAATTGTGCTTCGCGCTGCCAACTCAGATATCACCAGTCCGCCGCTGGAATAAACTGTCGTTAAGAAAACCTAGACCCTTGTAAGTTGGTGGCAGGAGAGCGAAGCAGTTCGGTTCCAGACGAAGCAGACGAAGACCAGACAGGAACCAACAGATTGGAATTGTGCTTTGCGCTGCCAACTCAGATATCTCCAGTCCACCGCTGAGACAAATTGTAGTTAAGAAAACTTAACCCTCGTCAAGCCGCTGCCTTAGACCATTATACGTCACACCCGCAGATTTTTTTCGCCATCTGTAACTTTGAAGTTTTATAAAATCTTTTTTTTTATTGTCTACCGCAGAAATCGGAGTTTTTTTTTTTTTTTGTTCTGCAATATATGTACCCTTCGGAGTCCAGTCTTCAGCTGCCAGTAAACCCTCTTCCTTTCAGACGTGGCCATCGGCCTTACTTTTAAAGAATCACAACGTGGGACAGGGCAGTGCATGGTCACTTTCCTGGAGAGAACTTTTGATCTGTTTTTTCCCGCCTTGTAGCAGAGAGATTGGAGGGAGGCGGACAAGGTTGTGGCAAGAGATACCATAATTGGTATATTTGGCGCTGTGACCGAGGATTGGGGTCTGGAGGTTTGGTATAACGTCACATAGCTCCTCTTGGTAATGGAATGAACAGTTTAGATACAGAACCAGACCCTATGCCAGGGGACCCCCAAGAACTAACCCGTCCCTAACCCGTCTAACACTCCTCCCTTTCTACAGAGTACTACTGAAAACTCTGCTGCAGAGAATTCAGTTCCTGCTACTTCTCTTCCTCCACTCTTGGATGATTCTCAGAGGATCTTGTCAGAAGACGATGACTCACTTAATCTTCGACGTTCCAGTAGAACCCGTCGAAAACCTCCTTATTTAACTGCGCACTATCAGCTTTAAACTTTTGTTTTCATTTCTTTTCTGTTTTCAGCTTGATCAAAGGCATCTACAAGACTCACTTAATTAGAGATACCCTTTTGAGACTCGCTGAACCCTTCCTCTCACGACAAATTGACGAACCCGAATTTTCCTGGGCGGCGGAGAATGTGGTGATAAAGGAAGGAACTATAATCTCCCTTACTTACTGGGAACGAATTGTTCGCCTTTTGTTTAGTTGACTGGTGAAACGCCATACTAGCCGTGGCTAACCTTACCACCAGTTCTTAGTTGAATAAAGCTTTTCTTCAAGCTTCTCTGACTTCTTCAATTATTTGCTAACTCAACATATCACTTATTACAGTTAGCATTAGTATATCCCTGATATACGCAGAATAGAAAGAAAGACAAGATAAACTATTCTACACATACAACATTTGAACTTTTATACATAATATACATACAAGTAGTAATAAAAGGAAGAATACACAAATGTGTCTCACGAGAGAATTATATACAGATTATTGCATAAACAATTTGTAGAAAAAGGCTTACTTGACAAGTGTGGGTCGTAAAGCCATGTGAATTTACCATTCACCGACAGTGGTCAAACACAACGTCTCTGCTATTCAAAGAACAGAAACAAAAAGGTCGGCAGTATTAGTTGTAGTCTGACTGAAGTGTTGGTGGTGTGTACGATGTAGTGTCCACTTGGCGACTGGACTTTGAGCATTCAAGTACAACGACGACTGTTTATTTAAAACAACTGTATTACAGTATTTTGAAGCATAAAGCCTCATAAAAATTGGGGGAGGGGGAAAGGGAGTGATCATGTTGATCTAAGGAGCTCTTGCTAGCCATTGTTGCCGACCCATTCTTTCAACATAATAAGCTCATTCATACTCGTCAGGCGTGTCGGAATCACCAAAATGCCACGTTCTCTATATGAAAGCCTACTTAAAACCCAATAATAATAATAATGATAAGAAGAAGAAGAAGAATTTGTACAATCTATAATTTGTAAACATTACGCCCTCACCCCCACCACATTATCTCAGTCTTCTAACCATTCCACTTCTTAGCCACTTCTTACGGCCGGCCGGTGATCAACTAGTGGTTGAGGGGGTAACGCACATTTCTTGCCACCACACAAGAATACGATCGAGGGAACGGAGAAAATAGAAGGACAAACGAACAAACACGAACAAAGCTTGGGGTTAACCAAGGGCAGAAAAGAGGTATTGCAACACTTTGCATTCCTGATAGCATATATGGACTAACGCTAGCGTGGGTTACTAGCGAAAATTCCACAATGCTACTGGAATCAGACTCATCTTGACTCACTGTCGCTGGACCCTATCCCATGCTGCCTCGCCTCTCTGCTCCGGTGTCCGGTGTTGACTGCCCCTGTCCGTGGTTCCACGCCAACTCTCTGCTGCTCGCCTCTCTGCTGTCCAGCCGCAACTGCCCTCTGCCGGGTCGCGTCGTCAACGCCCGCCTGCTGTCCAGCGCCAACTGCCCTCTGCTGGGTCGCGTCGTCAACTCTCTTTCGCGTCCCCTTCCCACTTCCGGATACGGCGAGATTTCAGGTCCAAGAATCCTTTGTCTGGTTTCGCGCCCAAACAGACAAAGGAATCATCTGCTTTGGCAGCCCACCCACATAGTGCTACATACCCCCCTCTCTTACCCTTGTCATTTATTCTCAATAAATTACAACACAATTCAACAACAAGCAAAAAAAAAAAAAAACATTTACAGTAAGTAACAACCGAACTTACAAAATTTTAAAGGGGTTCGGTCGTCCCCTAAAAAAAAAATAATAAATAATATAACAACACCATATCATCATACACATAAAAAAAAAATTTAAAAAATAAAAAAAATATTGCTGGATTCAACTCTTCCACCTTGCTTTCCTGTGAACAATTCTGGGGTCTCCTGACTCATCCCTATTCTTCATTTCAATAGGACTTTTCGATTCACCTCCAACATTATTCAATTTTCTTTCAATTCGCCCCGCCCCCACCCCACAGAACACAGGGGAATTTTAACCACCCCTACCCAACGATTTCAGGAGGACTTTTCCATTCACCTCCAACGTTATTCAACTTTCGAACATTTCGCCCCATTCTCCAACCCACCAGAACACAGGGGAATTTTAACCACCCCTACCCAACAATTCAGGAGTATTTTTGGACTTGTCTCCCCCCTTTCCTTACGACGTGGGAGCATCAGTAATCTCCGCAGTTTGATCGGTGTCGTAACAGGAATAATGTTCCAGAAAGCACTGTGGAATTCACCTCCCAACTTGGGGGCCTTCACTGCCCCCTGCAACAAACAAAACAAGTCTCTCAGAGTTACTGAAAGTTCACTGTAACTGACGTTCAGCCAGCCATCAATCACCATGGATTTTCAAAAGATAAGAAAAAAAAAACAAAGCAATTGACACCATCTCCCAGATCGTCCAGCCATGACCAGCCAGGGGGGAGGAGCAACCGGACACCGCCCCGCGCCCAGGTATCGTCTTCCCAACCCATCGTCAACCGTTTCCTCGGTACCATGTTCATCAATTCTATGTCAATCAGGCCACTCGCTTTCCCAAATCATCATTTGTATAACTTACTACCCCTCGATACCAGTCCGCAAAACGGGGCCCCCGTGCAACCAACCCCCCCAGGGGGAACACGATCAGACGAAGTGAAGAAGTGCCAAGAGCAGTTAAACTTACAAAAAATAAACCCAGAAAATCCATGAAGGTAAAAAAAAAAAAATAAATAAATAAAATAAAAAATAAACAAATAACAATAAACAACAAAGCAAATGACACGGTAAGCCCAGTCCCCCAAAACCAACAAAAAACAAGGCAAAGTATAACAAAAAAACAAAACAAAAACAAACAAAAAAAAAACAAAGGATAGCAAAAAAAAATCCACACAAATTAAACAACAAAAAAAAAATTAATAATAAACAATTCACAGACAAAAAATACAAAAAATAAAATAACTACAATTGACAAATATATAAAATAAAATTGTTCTGAAGGAATCTGTCACGCATCCACCTTCTAACCCTTGTCTCTCTTCCCTTGAGATCTCTGCCCACTTCCACCATTTCTCTTTGCGTCTTTCTTTCCTTCTCTCCTGTCCACTTGAATTCTTCCCTCTACCGGGGGTGGTTTGGGAGGGGATAGCGTTTGCTTCCAACCGTTTTTTTTTTAAATCCACAAAAAAACAAAAACTTTCTTTTCTTCCTAAAATCCAAAGTTTACTTATTCTTTTCTTTTTTTTTTTTTTTTTTTTTTTTAACTGAGACAGGCATGGATGCAGTGACAAAAATTCCCTAGCAATCTTTCTTTCTTTCTACTTTTCGTTCTCTCTTTTTCTTTCTTTTTTTTTCTTCTTTTTCATGACTTTATCAGCTCTTCCTTCTCTTTCTTTGTTCAATTTTTCCGCCATTTTTTTTTTTCATTTTTTTATATTTTCCATTTTTTTTTTTTAGTTTTTGTGGTAGAAGCTTTCCTCCACCTTCTACCCTCTGCACTCGGATGATCCGACTTTGACCAGTCGATTTTAATCTAGCTTAGAAATCTCACTCTCTCTCTTATTTTTCGTTTCATCTTCCCTTTCTCTGGGGTTTTGAAATACCACAATTTTTTTCTTTTAGTGAACCTGACAGCAAAAAATTTTTTTATTTTTATTTTTTTTTTTATCGGTGACTTATCACCTTTCCAGCATAAAAAAATTACTATAAAACTTCCCAGAACGGACTAACTTTCTTTCTTAAGCCACTGGTCCTCACACTTAAGTATAAAAATTACTATGTGAAACTGCTACGAAGAAGGAAAAAAAAAGCATTTGAATTCTACCGGTCAAGTTAAGTGTGAAAATAGGGTAAGGGAGGAAATTCTTCTCCCGTCTAACAAAAATACAAAATTTATCAGCAGTTAAGGGGTTAAACATACACACACACACACACAAACGAAATAGATTACTTGTTTGTTTTTTTTACATCTTAAAATTTCCTTAATCTAAAAAATCTTTTTTTTTTGTGTTCTTATATTCGAGTGCAGTGGGGGAGGGGGGAATGTGTATTCCTACCTTTGTAGATTTCTTTCTTTTCCACTTTTTTTTTTCTTTCGTTTTCTTTTTCTTTTCTCTCTGTCTCGCAGGTTGCAGGTCCTTACGGCATTTTCTTTTTTTTCTTTTTCCGTTCGTCTGTCAGCCTCTAAACTACCCCGCTCCCCGATCAATTCCAATTTTTTTTCATCAGGTTTTTTTTTTCTCTGGTCAACGGCACCATTTGTAACGTTACATCCTCACCCCCACCACGTTATCTCAGTCTTCTAACCATGTCACTTCTTACGCCGGCCGGTGATCAACTAGTGGTTGAGGGGGTAACGCACATTTCTTGCCACCACAAGAATACGATCGAGGGAACGGAGAAAATAGAAGGACAAACGAACAAACACGAACAAAGCTTGGGGTTAACCAAGAGCAGAGGAAGGTATGCAACACTTTGCATTCCTGATAGCATATATGGACTAACGCTAGCGTGGGTTACTAGCGAAAATTCCACAATGCTACTGGAATCAGACTCATCTTGACTCACTGTCGCTGGACCCTATCCCATGCTGCCTCGCCTCTCTGCTCCGGTGTCCGGTGTTGACTGCCCCTGTCCGTGGTTCCACGCCAACTCTCTGCTGCTCGCCTCTCTGCTGTCCAGCCGCAACTGCCCTCTGCCGGGTCGCGTCGTCAACGCCCGCCTGCTGTCCAGCGCCAACTGCCCTCTGCTGGGTCGCGTCGTCAACTCTCTTTCGCGTCCCCTTCCCACTTCCGGATACGGCGAGATTTTAGGTCCAAGAATCCTTTGTCTGGTTTCGCGCCAAAACAGACAAAGGAATCATCTGCTTTGGCAGCCCACCCACATAGTGCTACAAATTTATACAATGAAAGTGTGAAACATGAAAAACAGGAAAATATGTGAAAGATGGGGGAGGGCGGGGTAAAAAAACAAAATAAAGAGTAACCAAGGAAAAAAATTCAACCGTTTATTTACCCACACCTACCCTACTTCTTAGATTGGAAAGCC
This sequence comes from Sepioteuthis lessoniana, assembly GCA_963585895.1. Classification (NCBI taxonomy): domain Eukaryota; kingdom Metazoa; phylum Mollusca; class Cephalopoda; order Myopsida; family Loliginidae; genus Sepioteuthis; species Sepioteuthis lessoniana. The sequence continues at coordinate 59,391 of CAUZXS010003598.1, forward strand.
TACTATTTTCTGGTATTTCAGACTCGGAAACAAACCGGAAGATCCCTTCGTGAAAGTTGAGTTACATAATTGGGACAAAACGACATACGAAGGGTGGGCTGACAGGTGTTGTGATATGAAGTAGATAAAGGATCCAAGATCTTTCAAAAAGAGTACGTAGGGCAGGGAACGGAGAAGAATAGTGTAGTGCAACAAGGAAAAAATAGTCCAAGATCTTTCCAAAAAGTAGGGTTGGAATAGAGTGGAGATAGTATAGAGAGGAAATAAAAAAAATGGAAGACAGGGAGATTTTGGAAACTAAGAGATAGATGACAGGGCCAATGACACCTGCTAACTGGGGGAAAGAAAGGAGAAATGAAACTTAATTTACTCGGGTTGGGGTCCCGAAAACCCAGTTCGTCCCAGCTATGAGCAAGAAAAGGAGAGAAGGATGACTCCAATGTTGCTCCCTTTCGTACAACCAACTTTGCAGTATGCACCCATCTTTTGTCGAATGTTATGCGATCCAAGCGTTTTCTGTCGCATCTGATTTTGACCCTAAGCTGATGCCTAAAGAAAAGAATCAGATCACGAAGAGAAAAGTTTGCACTCTCTTCTTTCGCGTCTACCAAATCACCCTTCGGGCCACGGCTAGAATCGCGAGAAACATCACACATTTCTTACCTTTCCACGGAGGGTCAACATTATCCACGACGTACACTAGCAGCACTAACTATTTGGGATCGATGCAAGTCGCCCACTCCCTGACATTACACAAAAAAGCAGACCTACACGCTGTAGTAGAAGGCGTGCACCGCTGTTTCTTCCACAGCCGAGGCAATAAGGCACATCTGCCAAGCTAGCTTGGAAAACCCAGCCGGCAAAAGGCAACGCGATCTGAGCGAGCCGCCAGGTGAACGAGAACTCGGTATTGTTTAAGCAGCCCGAACCTGGCGCTCAATTTCATTGGGAGCGAATTTCCTTCAGCGACCAGCCGAGTCTATCCTCGAGCGGATCCAAAGTGGAACCCACTACTAATTCCCGATATAGTTCCTTTCGAGATCGAGAAAGTTCACTGAACTCAGGAAGGTTACGAAGGGACTTGCGGTATTTCACTCCTTGACCAACGACAGCTCTCGGCTTTGGGGTTGACTTCAGGCGAGAGAATGCCTCTCTTACCTTATAACCCCATACCACATATTTCGACAAGGATTGACTCAGGAAAACCAATCTTTTAGTGAGCCGATGGCTCCCCAGAACGGGCATTCCCATTGCAGATCTGTCTACGGACTATCGGACTTCGACCTCTTCACAGCAACTTGGAGAAATTTAGCGCCAAACGAGAGCCCTTAGGCAGAGAGAGTACAGTCGGTGGGTAAAGGATCAAGGGGAAGATTTACGTGGCACACGCCTCAGTTCTGTCCTATAAGGACAAACGCCTTCGAAGCGAGGTACCCACCTGAGCCTCTACCTTTGTACTTCCTACCAATTTCGTTTCAATTGGATGCAGACGAATCCGTCGCTCTAGCGGAAGGGTCCAGGGAGGGGGACGCCACCTCTCCAGGCACCCAGCCGCAAACCTTCGCTCTGGTCGAAATTTACCTTGACTCCGGCAATCTGTTCATACCTTGCAAGCGCCTTCACAAACTTTATCTCCAAACGGCGAGACACGAACACTGTGATATCATTGGCGTACGCGGAGACTCTGGCCCTAAGACAGCCATCAAAGTGGACTCCGAGTAGGACCGGATTTCCCCTTCTATCTAAGTGAAATGTGAATTTATGTGAAATGTAATCAGCCTCGTCTAGGATTTGAACTCGTGTCGCCGTGTCCATTTCCTACGGCGATAACCATTACACCACGGGCACCTTCAACAATGCCTAAACCGTAACGAGACTTCCCGCATCAAGGTACCATTTATTCTGGCTGTCATTAAACCTATCACAAAAACTTTTTGACATCTTGGTTCTCTCCTTTATTTTCCAACAAAACTTAGCGAGAAAACAACGTAACAACACGTACACTATATCCTCGCTAAAAATGTCTTTGAGAGGATTATTCTATGTTTAATATCGGCTTGTGCCTAAAGAAAAATTATTTCAAAAATTGTTTAATATCCTTTTATAGGATTTTTTATTTCAAGATTTCACCTCGAGCCACGAGGAAAATTATTTTCATAAATATGTTAATTGTACCCTGAACGTACAATTATCTTATTTTTTATATCAGCTTATTTTCACAAGCAAGTCATAAACTTTAAAAATGAAAAACAACTATAAATTCATTCGTTATTTTCAAGTTGTAACGAAAAAGGTTTATTTCGTACGGTTTGGTCAAACAAGACCCACACGCCTTTCTTTCAAGAAAATTTATCAAATTTGTATTATCGGACGAAGAAGGCAAGTTGTAATTTGCTTGCAAGGATTGCAGTAATTTATTCGGCTCTATGACGAAGAATTGCTCTATTGTATGGGATAGGATCGATTGGGCTTTGGTATCAAAGTACCAAAATTCACCGTGACATAATCCTTTAAATGCTTTGGTTGGTTTTTAATTCGGTTACTGCTTCTAATCGTTTCTCTTACTGGTGGCTCCTACTGGGTATGCCGCGCTCCATTTGTCATTTCTGTGTTCGGGATCTCACTACCTGGACTACTAGCATCTGAGGTCAGTGGGATCCCCCAGTCTATGTCCAGATTTTTATTTCTTTTCTGTGAGCTTGTTCCTCTCATTTCCGCATCTCTCGCTGAATCTAGCTCTATCCGTTTTTTTACATGGTCCACATGTCGCCTTACCGCTAATTCAATTTCGTATGACACTGGACCTGTCCGTCTCTTGACCACTCCTTTTTTTCCATCTTGGTCCTGTGTAGAAATTTTTTGCAAAGACTAATTCTCCTTCTCTAAATTCTCGTATAGCCAGAGAGTTGTCATGATATTTTTTTTTTGATTTCCTGGTGTTCTCCCATGCGCTCCCTTACCGTAGTCTTCTGTGGAATGATCCAATCCAAAACCGTCTTTATTTTCCGGTTCATTAATAATTCCGCCGGTGATATGCCGGTGACCGTTTGTGGTGTGGAGTTATAAGACAGCAAGAAACGGCTTAGTTTTGAAGTTCAGGAACCTTTCTCCAGACTCATTTTCTTCATCCCCTCCTTGAAGATGCGGATACATCTCTCGGCCAATCCATTTGAAGAGGAATGTTTTGGTGATATCGTGATGTGTTGGATTCCTAGTCTTGACATAAAAGTTTGGAATTCTTCACCTACAAAAACGGCCGCATTGTCCGTTACGATTTTCTTTGGTAATCCTTCAATTGCAAAACATCTGTAGGTTTTCTAGCGTGGTTTCTGAGTTCGATACATAAACATCTAGTCATTTACTAAAAGCGTCCACTATTACCAGAAATATGTGGCCTTTAAATGGTCCTGCATAGTCGATGTGGAGTCTGGACCACTCCTCTTCTGGAATTTCCCAAGGATGTAAGGGTGCAGTCGCTGGCATTTGATTCGTTTGTTGACATTCATAGCAATTCCTCACCTTAAATCCTATTTCTTTTGGCCACCAAAAATAGGTTCTGCTCAACCCCTTCCTTCTTACAATTCCTGGATGTCCTTCATGGACCGCCTCCATGAGTTTTTTTTCGCCCTTGTATGGGTACTATTACTCGTTTTCCCCACAGTAAACATTCTTCCACTATTCCTATTTCATGTCTCTTGTTGAAGTACGGGCGCCATTCTTCTGTTGTAGGGCACTTGTCTGGCTATCCATTCTTTACATAGTTCAGCACCTGTTTTAGGAGTTTGTCTTTTTTTGTCCACTTGGCAATTTCCTGGTACGTAACAGGAGTTTGATCCAGGTATTCCAACAGCATGATGTTCTCCTCGGGTATGGGAACTTCTTCCAGTTTTGTAGGCCTTGGCAATCTACTCAGCCCGTCGGCGTTTCCATTTTTACTTCCTTCCTGATATTCTAGTTGGTATGCATATGTGGATAGGATTACCGCCCAACGTTGAATTCTCGCCGAACTGATCTCTGGGATTTTCTTTAAAATATCCCAAGAGCGGTTTATGGTCGGTAAATAATTTGAATGGTCTTCCATACAGATATTGATGAAATTTTTTAACCCCCAAAACTACTGCCAAAGCCTCCTTGTCAATTTGGGAATAATTTTTTCTGTTGGTGCCAGGGTCCTCGATACAAAAGCTATTGGGCTTTCGGATCTATCCTCCATGATGTGAGATAGTACAGCTCCCACCCCATATGGAGAAGCGTCACATGCCACTGTCACTGCTTTGCTTGGGTCGAAATGTACCAACACCTTTGGGGAATTTAATTGTTGTTTTGCTTCTTCCCATGCTTGTTCCTGTTTTGACGTCCACTTCCACTTTGCTTCCTTCTTCAATAACAGATGCAAAGGAGCCAGGATGTTGGAAATGTTTGGAATATATTGAGCATAGTTATTTATCATACTCAAAAATGTTTGAAGCTCTTTTACTGATGTTGGGCGGGGCGCCTTATTTATCGCTTTCAACTTTTCTTCTGAAGGTTTTATGCACTCTCTATTTACTAAGTGGCCTAGCTATAATACCTCGGGAACTAAAAATTTGCATTTTTCCCGGTTTAATCTTATTCCAAATTTTTCCAGCCTGTTCAAAACTTCCTCCAGGGTCTCTAAGTGTTTTCTTCTGGTTGTGCCGGTCAGTAGAATGTCATCGATTCTAATTATGACATTTCGAATGCCTTGTAAAATGTTTTCCATGGTTCTTTAGAATATTCCCGGGGCTGATTTCAACCCATAGCATAACCTGTTGTACCTGAAGAGGCCTTTATGGGTATTAATGGTCGTAAAATTTCTTGATTTTTCATCCAGCAATAATTGTTGGTAAGCTTGGCTTAGATCTAGCTTAGTATAGGATTCACCTCCTCCCAATGTTGCGTACAGATCCTCCGTTTTTGATATCGGATAATTGTCCAATTTGGTGACGGGGTTGATTGTCACTTTATAGTCACCGCAAATACGCACAGGCTGATCCGATTTTAAAATGGGTACCATTGGTGTAGCCCATTCAGAAAAATCAACTGGTGAAATTGTTCCTTCTTTTTCCAGTCTCCCTAATTCATCTTCTATTTTCTTTTTTAGCATATAGGGTACTGACCGTGGTTTGAAATACCTAGTTTGGTTTGGTTTGGTTTGGTGGGTTTTATCAACCTTTATGTAAATAATCTGTTCTATTGAAAACAGTTCCGTTTAGCATAAGTACACAGTTTAATTGTCAAAAACATTTCCATTTCAAAATACTCAAGCAGTTATATGTAATTATTCAGTTAAGTGTAAATACAGTTTTAATGTCGAAAAAACAGTTCTATTTGAAATAATTCAGTTAAGCATGAGCACACAGTTTAAGTGTAAGTACGATTTAATTGTCAAAACGTTTCTATTTCAAGCTATTCAGTTTACTCAATTCATTTTAGCTTAAGTATGCTGTTAGTTCTATTTAACCCATAGGTAGGGCCCTATCAGGTACTACCACTCCGGGGCCAGAGTGGACCTGGGAGCGATGGCAATGAAGGGGTACTCCGCATTCCCCAAAGCTCCAGCACTGCTGGAACCTCACCATCAGATTGTTTAGTGTCATATCTAGGACACTCGTTAGGGGGGGTCTTACCCCTCTGCAGAGGTGCAGTCAGTGTATTCTACAGCCCCAGCTGACTGGGCAATGAAATACCTGGGTTTTGCCTCCGGGTCTACATACAAGGTAGCATAAGTTCCTTTTACTTGACCTAACTTACCACCGAATACCGCCGCATACTTTGCTAGTATTTCTTTCTGGCTCTTCCACTGTTTGCACCTTGAAAATCTCCTTCCATGGCAACTTCACATGTTGCAGCTAATTTCTGCCAAGGAGTGTGAGTGATTCCCCATCCACCACAATTAGCGGTAATTCCCACCGAAGGCTGTCCAACTGCACTGGAACTTTCGTTTGTCCTATCACATGGATGCTATTTCCCGTATAAGACTTGATACGTAGTTTCGTGGGCTCCAGCGATTTTTTATTGTTTATTTTTTTCCACGTTTTCAGTCCCATTATTGTCACAGAAGCTCCAGTATCTATCTGGGCTCTTGTCTTATTTTTTCGGTCCGCCCCCGTGGTGGTACGAAAATTTTGTTTACTTCCATTTTTTTTTGTTTGAATGCCTTGTAAATGTTTGGAAGCAGATCCCATGTTGACCGCTATGTTGAGGGCCTCGTTCAAAGTTATTGTGTCCCTCTCTGCAAGTAATCTCCTCTGAATACTGTCGTCATTTACTCCTACTACGAGTTTGTCCCGTAGCATTTCGTCTAAAAATGTTCCAAATCGACAATCTTCACACATGCTTCTTAACTCCGCCCGGTTGGCGGTTTCTTGTATAAAATTTCGTTCTCTGAACGATCACAGACGGCTTTGGGCTGAAGTAGTTCTTCATCAGAATCACACGCTCATCAAATTATTTATCTTTCGGTTTCTCTGGAGCTAATAAACTTGACATTTGTTTGTACACCTTGCTCCCACAAACCGATAAAAGAATAGCCCGCCTCTTCTTCACATGGGCAGTATCTTACGGTATGTCGTTTGCCTCGAAGAAGTGTTCCAGACGTTCAATGTATTGGTCCCATTGTTCACTCGAGAGGTGGGTAGGTTAAGAACTTGGTTTATTACGGTGATTCCTACCGCGAGAACTACTATATACAAAGATGGTGTCGTCCCCACTGCATGCTGGGAAAATCGGTGGTTGTTCATACTTTACAGAGAGAGAGTTCTATCTAATTGTTGAAGAGTATTTTATAGAATGAAAGTTGTCTGAAGACTTACGTCAGAGCATGGCTCTGTGCGTGGTGCCACATGAGGTTTGTTGAGGCAAAAGTTTCCCCACTGTCGGAGACGCACTTACTTACACTTGAAGCCGAAGAGAGAGAGAGAGAGAGAGAGAGAGAGAGAGAGAGAGAGAGAGAGAGAGAGAGAGAGAGAGTGAGTTTCGAATTTGCCGAGCGTTTTATAATGCTAGCTAGCGGCCATTCGGAGTGCTATTTTGGAAAGCAAGAGATGTAATCCCTATACTTTTAATTGACGAAATACTTCCCCACATTAAATATTTTGTTTCCGTTTAGCACTGCATGATCGACAGCAGCCTTTATATCCCAGCAAACCCAAAGCATAACTTTTTTAAAATATAGTTCTGGTTCAAAGATGGATTCTCTTTTTTCATTAGGTGATAACATTGTCATTTTCGTTAGATACGCTTATAGAGATCCAACTTTTCATCACTAGTGATGATTCTACATAGGAAAAGTTTGGAAGCAAGCCTACTCGTTAATGACAAACAGAGAGCCACGTTTTGGCTAAGCTGAAAAACAGTCAGATTATGATAGACCCAATAACCAAGTTTAAACACTTTTCTGGGTTCATGAAGGAGTGTTATAATCCAAGTGGACTTGTACTGATTTGTTTTACTACTCGTGTAGTTTGCTTGGGATTTTTTTGCAGAAGTTCAATATTGACAAATTTCGCCGTCTGGATCAAGAGGAATTTTTGAGAGAAAAAAATTCTCAGTTAAAATTAGTCACTCCATCGTTGGTATGTCTAGACACTTAAAGCTTTATTTTCATAGAATGCTGAAGAACCTTTTTTTAATTCATACAGCGTGTAATTTTGATATAAACTCATTCTAAAAGGGTAAAATCGATATAAAAATTACCCACTTTGATATCAAATTATCGCAGCGTCTCAGCTACTCAAACCAAAACATCCTCGTTATAAAAAATTCAAAATCATCCGTGATGTCAGCTAACAATAATATCATGCCTACACATCAAGTGGAATTTTTGTTTGCCAATATTAGGACTATTTTTCGAGATGAATTAATTCTGCGGACTGATACAGATATAGTTTTCTATCACATGAGAAAATACGTGGTATTTAAAAGCTCCTCTTGTTAGTATAATGAGATATCCAATTATTACTTTTTATTTAAATGAGGGACTTCCAGCTTTCAGTAACACAGAATTCCCTCCACACAAGCCATAAAATAAGCAGCCTGTAACTTTTATATAAACACAGCAGTGAACGATCAAAGACACATTTGGCTGCTAAGACAGCCGTGGGTCGAGGATATATGTATCTCCTCTGGTCATAGCACGCCGACCAAAGGCCTTATCAGCAGCAGCTGCCGATGACCCTCAGCTGCATGCAAACCCAGCCGCAAATATCTTGACTCCAACCAGCAGACAACACAGGACTCAACAAATCACCGCTGCTCTTTCTCAAACAACTCTTTTCAGAGCTAATTTTCGAAAGTTACAACCAGCTCTTTTAAGAGCTATTTCAGAAAGTCTTCTGAGGATCACCTCTGGTCTCATCATTTACACCATTTTGCTAATACCACAAGATGACGACGAGGCAGCCAGCTAGACTGCAGCATCACTAAGCAGCAGGCACCTACACCACCAAGCAGCAGACACACACCACCAAGCAGTAGACACCTGTACCACCAAGCTGAAGACACTTGCATTACCAAGCAGCTGATACTTGCAGCAACAGTCCCAGTGTCCCCAAGCAGTAGACATTAGCAAACTAGTATCTGCATCACCAGACCAGCTCCTGCATCACCTGATCAGCTCCAGCACTCCTAGACCAGTTCTTGAATCTGTGAACCAGTATCTGTATTCTCAGACCCTTAACAGACCAGTTTCTCTTATAGCAGACTTATAGACCAGCACCAGCATCACCAAACAGCAGACCAGTTCCTGCACTACAGCTCATTGATAACTTCAGATTGGTAGCAGCATCTACTCCTAAAGCAGACAAATCGCTCATGGTAACTCCTACTGCATCTTGGTCTGTGAGCAGGCCAACTACAATTTCTTTGTTATCGATTCGCCAAATAAAAGCTTGACTCTTCGAATTAACTCTCCTGTCTTTGTCATCTTTGCCTAGTTTTATTTTATTTTACAAAAGTTTGTGGGATCGATGTATTTATCAACCCCGCAACAAAGTAATCTGTAAAGGTAGAAAGAAAATTAGGACGTAAAAATCAATGGTTATTTTACCACAAGTACTGAAAATGTACTCCCTAAGAAAATGCGACAGGACTTTCTTCCTAATCTAATAATCCTATCTATGAATAAATTCTGATTTGTAATGATCACTTATTCATTTAAAGGTATTTGTTGGATGGATGAAGGTTATATTTTTAGGGCCATGGAGTGAACCTGTTAAGGAGAGCGGTAAAATTGTTTGCATAAAGTTTGTATGTCCTGAAAATGATATTTTCATGTGGAAATCTTAAATAGCAGCGGCTCTCTTTCTGATATTTTCGGAGTCATAGTCAGTGCGAGAAAAAATGTTATAGTTAGATGTGTCCGTCAGCAACAGCAACAACAGTCTATTAGCTGAGTCGATTACAGCAGCAGACGTATGCGTCTGATGGAATTTCAACCAGTGTGTTATGTTGTGAGAGATTAGAATTATGCTCAAAAGGTGTTGTGTTATCAAAATAACACAACAGAGTTAACATCTGAAGCGGCATAAATTAAATTGCTTTCTCCATGTTTTAGCGCCGGGTCACCATTTTGTAACAGTATTTATCGAGAGTAAATGCTACATTTTTATAAACGCCCTGTCAGCATGCCCGGAGACGCCAGCGTGCTGAGATACAGAAACCAAGCTGTTACTCCGTCGTGTTCCGTGGTGCTAGTAAGTCTTACTAGCCTGAAAAGGGTGTAAGTAAGAGGACCAAAGGTGGTTCTTATGAGACTTTCGGAATAAACCTTAAAAGGACTGGTAACGGACTTTCGTAGTTTAGATCTGAAAAAGACTGGTGTAAAATGAGGAAGCTGGAGCAGGTCCGGAACTCTGTTGCTTGACCTTGGGCATTTGCTGCTATGTCTGCCTGGTGCTGTGGCAAAAGATCAGTGATCGTCGATTCGGGTAGGACTGTGGCGTCGGCTGCTTTGGTTAAAACGTTGGTCGGGGTACAAAGACCAGAGAAAGACAACTAATGATTTTCACCTTAAGGCCGGCTAGCTTTATTTGAAAAACGAAATTTGTACAAAACAAAAAGTTTTTTTGGAGCATTAAGTCCCAGAAAAGAAGGGGGGGGGGAGAGAACAGACTTCATTTACATATACTGAACTAAGGGATCCTAGCTCGCCACAATCGCCGACCCATTCGTACAATACAATAAAACAACCTCAACCATGCTCATCATATATGCAAGATTCACTAAATTACCACAATCACTCTGCGAGGACCCACTTAAAGCGGTGAAATGAAATGGTTAATATACAATGAATATGAAATGTGAAATCTAAAAGATGGGTGGGAGAAAGACATAAAATTAAAAACACCCATCTCCCCATCTAAAAGAGGAAAGCCGACTGTTTTCCAATATCAAAGGCCAGAAACAAACCGGACGATCCCTACTAAGGGAGTACTGGAGCTATACTAACCGCAGACAAAAAATACGCAGAGGAGGGTACGGATAAGAATAGGTGAAATGGATTAAGCGAATGAGGGTCCAAGATTATCAGTGCGGAGCTGGGATAATGGTGAATTGGCATAAAAAGAAAACAGGGAATTAGAGGATCTTGGATGCTAGAAACTAGAAGACAAATTAAACTTACCAGAGGTAGGGTCTTGAGGAACACATGCCATCGCTGCCATGTCCAGGAATAAGAGGGAAGAATGAGTCTAATGTTGTTCCCTTTCGTACGATCAGGCTTGCTACTGTAGTGGGTGCATGTTATTGTTTAGGGAATATGTTACTCTCCAATTTGTAGTGAGTGAGAATGTGTTCTCATCCGTATTTTACGAGAATTACATTCACGTTTAGTTCCACCACAAATACAACACAAATTTTACAGTCACGTAAAACAAATGGAATATGACAACAACGAACATTAAGAAACAAACAATTGAATATTCATAACAAAACAGGAATAAAAATAAATGAGAAACATAATGTGCGAGCGGCTTTTGTAGAAATACAGTCATGGCCAGTTAAATGAAAATAGGGTTGCTCACACGTGTATGTGTGTTTACATGTTGATAAAGTCTATCAAATAAATGGTTCCATGGTTAGCCGAAGTAAGTTGGATAAAAATAATTGTCTTTACTTACATATGTGGGTATGTGTGTGTGTATATTAATGATGGACCGTAAGTATGGGTCTTTGCTTTCATTAAGTCCACACTGTGTGTTTTCTTAAGATTTTGGCAACAACGTGTCGCATTGATGAAAGAAAGTCGCAAGCCTTTCCCTTTGAGTCTATATCGCGGGTCTCTGCTGCTCGTTTCATGACCTCTAGTGATAAGTCTTTTTGGGTAGTAGACGGAATGACTTTTTGGCCGTGGAAGAAATGAATTGAAAGACCGAAAACTGATCTGGTTGATTAAATTCTTCGTTAATTATACTTTAGTAGTGGGTCCTGAAATTTAAGCGCGTAGACATTTCTTGACCAATCAGATTCGTATTTTTACTTATTTGTTTTAGAGCCTAAAAATTTTCTGTTAATTAGTTTCTGATCCGGATTTTCTAGAATGATCTTATTCTGTTTTTAGCTAATTGGTTGAAAAATATAAAAATGTAACTTCAATGCTAATGCGGTTTTGATCCAAAATTTCTAGAATGTTCTTATGTATGTATTTGTTGATTATTTTAAGGCTAAAAAATGTGTATTCTATACTAAATGCACCCACCTTTTGTCAAATGTTATGTGGTCCAAGCTTTTTCTATTGCATCTGATTTTGACTTTAAGCTGATGCCTTAAGAAAAGGATCTGTAGCAGCCACAGATCTATTTCCTTTTGCGAATCAATGCCCCAGCTAAGAGAGTCGGTCATTCACTGACCAATCAACTGGCAGAGCGCATTAATTCCTTCTTCCTCTCAAGAACTATTTTTCTAGTCCCTTTTGGTAGAACGGACCAAGTCAGAGAGCCTTCAGCCAGCAATAGAAACACACCTCTCTCACATGACTGCCACTGATTCCACTTGGAACCCTTCGCTGAAGAAAACGCTGCTGCTAGCTTCGCACACGCTTTCTACAAACCAAAGACCAACATACTGACCAGCGACACCAAAGGGATACTTTCGCACTCTTACTCTTTTACGCCTACTAAGATAATAAACCTTTCTTTGTTGTGTTGTTTAAAAAGGAGTTTCGTTATTCATTTGTGTTGCCTAATAATATATAGTGTTAGAGAAATTAACCATTTCCCGAAACACTAAAGATCAGAACAAGCCAAGAAAAGTTTGCGTGGTCATAACTTATTTCTGTCACGTCGTCCAGATTGGGCTACAGCTACTTCACCTTCTCAAGAGAGCTAAAATTGTCCACGACGTAACTAACATCGAACAGCATTATCTGGAGTCGATACGAGCCTTTCACTGGTGTGAATGCCCGGCGACAGTGTTGAGACCACCAGATATAGTTTACTGCTTTTTGGTGGTGTTTAAACCTCTGCAGAGGATGCAATTGATGTATTCTACGCCTCACTGACAGGTTAAAATGCTAGTGCAAATATCTATATACTTATGCATAAGTCGACTTGTGATTTATGATTACACAATCATTAATTTCAATCAGGAGCTCGCATTACTCCCTTCACCTCCAGACGAGAGCCTGCCGCAAACGCGATTTATCTGACATCTAACCGTGTTAAAATATGATACAAGGCCGTTTTATGGTGGCGCCGCGCACAAATCGAGACTCATGCGTGGCAGGTGCAAAAATTCCTGTCCTCGTCGGTATTACCCTAATAGGGCGCATCAGGCACCAAACAATAAACTTAGTCCTGCAAGTAGACAAAGACCTGGGAAGACGGCCCTCTGAAGCCAAGATGTCAAAGTATACAAACACGACCGCCTGGCACGAATGCTATGCAGCCTGCCCCGCCATAAAGTACAGTTTCTCATCAGTGACTGCTTTTAGATAGAAGAGATGAATGTCGTGTCCGATGGTCTCCTACGTTTTTCGACAGAGGATATGAAGCCTCTCTTTGAGCAATCATGAAATAAATCATTATACCGGTAAGAGAAACTTACAAACGCAACTCATTTCCTCAATATCTAGAAACGCCTTTCGGAATGGTCTGCAAAATTAATTATGCAGAAAATAGAATTATCCCGAAAATAGCCTCTGTGTTGATACTGGAAATTCTACTCGCTATCAAATTCAGTGATGTTAATATTGTCAATAGCAGGGTTCGCTTCTGGTATCAGGGAAAAATTCCGTGGCTGGCGATATAGATAACTGCATTTTTTCAGCAGGGATCTTACATTTGAGTAGCCGGTTGGGCCACGATACATTCTAAGTCATTTCAAAATGGTAATATTAACAAAAATGTTAACCTTTACGTTACTAATATAACCACTTTAATGTCTTAACATTTAACAACAAAACCACTACACTAACAAAATCAACTAATTACTGGATTTTAAAAATAGATTATTTTTTTAAAATTCCATTCCATAATAGGCTCGTTCAGTATAGTAGAATATATGAACTTTGTCTAACCTCCCCTCCAAGACACATAATAATCCACAGACTGGAATGTATTTCAAGCCTGCATTAAGTGCTTGTCAATCTTATTTTGTTGGAGAAGAGGGTGTAAGAAGCATTAAATTTTCTTTGAAAAGTCACTCATTTTCTGTAGAGTCTCTATTTTTAAAGGATCATTGATTTCATTTTAACAAATGCATATAAACTTATAGCCTAAATTGTATGTTTGCACACAAAACGAATTCTAGCACCTGACCAGTCTGGTGGCAGATCCAGCACTGATCCGTAGGAAAAAGGTCTATGATGGTTCCTAACATTAAAAGAAATAAAATTCAACCTCACATGATTATGGGAGTAAAAAACAGACAGGTTGGTAAAAAACAACAGAAAAAATAACAAATGATTTTGTTTTTCAAACAATTATATTTATTTCCAAGCACATTAATGCAAGGAGGGTATAGAACAACAAGAGAGTAATATTTACCAGAAGCAAAAGCAGGAGAAAATAGATAATCAGATAAACATCCAAATCTGTGTTAAAGACATGCCATAAAAGAGGTGACCAGTATTTGTGAGGTCACATTGCAAGACAATTGCTATCAAATAAGATGCACTGAGTTTAGCAAGCAAGAGTCTGGGACATTTTTTCTTTTTTAATCAAAAATAACAGGAAAGATTTTGGTTTTAATATGAAACCATAAAAGACATTCTTCAATATTGAATACAAGAAAGAATATTGGTAGAGGCAGATAAATCTAATCATTCAGGGATCAGTATATAAAGCTAGCATTTATGTGTATGTATGTATAGAAGTTTACATGTTTCAGTCTTTATAGGTAGGGGAGGTGGGTGCAAAGACAAAGAGGACCCAAAAGTTCATTGTCTATCCTTCTTTGAAATAAAATTCAAAGATATTTGAGAATTATTTCAAGGGAGAGTTCCAACATTGGAAAGGGGCTGAATAAATTAAAACAAAAACACATAGGCAGTTATATATAAATAATTCAGTGAATAAATAATTTAAAAATTTTCAAAGACAAGTTTGTTGCATGATGACAAAAAACAAACAAAAACATGTTTCATCACTTCAATCAAACATTAATCAACCTGTCAGCATTTGCAGATAATAGACAGAAAGAAAATAGTGAGATGTGTTAGAGTGGGTTAATGAAATTTGTTTGGGACCAAATGAATGTTTGCTCAGTGTTTTTACACAATGCATTCAAATACTACTTCCATCTTGTAATAGATGTTATATTTGAATATGAATTTATAATAACATTGATTACGGGAAAAGCAGTAGTTACTGTAGTTGTGGGTGTACAAATAAAGGAATGTGTGAATTTTTAGAAGAAA